>BGPR01010260.1:38949-53334 GCA_013235015.1 Araneus ventricosus | reverse complement strand
TTCTTGCGTTCTTTTCTTTTACAAAGTTATTAATGGTTCGATCGATTATAATGATATACATAGCTCTATAAATTTCGCTGTGCCCCCCAGATTTTTAAGGAACCCAAGTTCCTTTCCAAATGTATATTCAAAATTTAATTATATTAACAGGTTCTCGTTATATAAATTTTATAAAATTTTTAACAAGTTCTCTGATGAACTTGACATTTTTGATATATCTCTTGGTGCTTTTAAATCGAAATTTTTACTGCCTTTAAATGCATGATGTGTTTTATTTTGCCTTTTTACAACTTTTTAGATTTTTATACGTTTTGATTTTCCGTGTTATGTATTCGACCATTTTTTAATGTTTTCTATAAGTTTTAATTCTTGTACTCTGTTTTTGGAGCCATGTTTCAATTTCTTTTTATCTTAAGTGTTGCAATTTATTTTTTTTATCTCAAGTGTGTATTTTCGTCTTTAAACTTATAAACTCCTGGTGTGTTTTTAGAGGATTCGGTTCTTGTGCGTTTTGACTTTTTGAGCCTTGCCTTTTGGAAATGGTTCTTTTAATTTTTTTAAAAATACGACTTTTAGAATCTTAGTGTGTTTTAATGTTTTTGTGATTGTGTATTTTCGTTTTTAATTATACATGCGTTTGCAAAATTTTTATAATTTTGTGTATTCTCTGCGTTCAACTTTTTATTTTCTATCGCATTTTTTTATTTACTCATTGTGGCTTTTGTTCTTCAATTATAACACTCTGTAAATAGAGTTTCTCTTCAGTGTGCTTTTCTGTAAATAAATAATAACGTGCAAAGATATTGAAACTCCATTTCATCCTTCAAAAACAAAACATTAACTTCTTAGATATAATTTCTTTTTCGCAAATAATTCGTTCTTATGCCCTTCACAATACTCCCTATTTGTAGCAATATACTTGTCCCATCTCTTCTCAATTTTTCGAAACATCCCAGGAAGTGTTCGGAAGACAGGATCTTCAGCATTCTCTTCGTTTCACGTTCTCCAGTCTCCGACACAGTGCCATTCCCACAGGACCGTGAACAAAAAGATATCACAAGAGGCAAAGTCTGTTGAGTTATGTTTATATGTTTATGGTTATAGCTAGCCTAGACTATGGTCATAGTTGTAGAAATACGTATTGCTATTCTGTTTTAGATTGTGCTTGTTTTAGACGCTAGTTTGAGGGGCATAATCAATGACCAAAATATGTAACAATTAAATTCTGAGCCAGATATTACTTATAATAGAAGGTTCCAAACCAAAACTCTAGGAATGTATCTGTCATTCAAAAAAGCATCGGCCGAAAACCCTGTTTTAGTTATTTATTTTCAAACCATGATGAATTGTCCATTTACTCTGAATAAACATGCATCAAATGTTTTCCGAGTTCAGTAAAACGTGTTCGTCCATTCGAAAATATATCTGACCTTTCAATATTTCAACTTTTAAATTATTTATTCATTTATAAATTTTTTATTGTTTAGTGACTAGAACTTTTATATTCCTACCATGTTTTAATGTTTTTATGACGACTGTATACAGCCTTTAATTTTCTAATAAGTTTTTTAGTATCTTTAAGATTCATTGATTGCGGATTTTGTTCTTTGTTTGTTTTATGATCCTTTTGTTTGAGCACTCTGTAACTGGGGTTTTCTCTGTAGTGTGCTTTTCTTTTTAAATAAATAAATAAATATTTAAAACTTACCTTGACGATTCCCTTCACCAAGCTGAAGAAAGTCTGTCGTATAAAACCTTGCGATGGTATGAGATAAAGCAGATACTGTAAATGCCCGCCAGGGGTCGCATGAGTGTGAGTGGCAGTGATCATAACGTTCTCTTCCGTGTAAAGTTCTCCAAATTTTTCTTTTAAGGCTTTTACCACCTGCCAAAACGTAACAAACAATCATATCAGATGCACTTTTATACAAATTTAACTTATTGCAGGAAATGATAATACGTAATCAGCATTATTTTCGTCTAGAAACTGGGAATAGAATTTGAAAAATAAGGCTATTATTGAAGGTAAATAATAGAAACTTGTAATAAGAACAATGATCAACAACTGATGATATCAAAAGAACTTACACTCACTTACTTTTGAACTGTTCAACTGAAATAAAGGCAAGAACTTAAACTAAAACGTGACACCTAAATCTCGGAAATGCAAAATAAAGTAGGATTGCTGGGGACTTTTGACACAAAGTGGACAATGTACGCCAAGTATAAAGCATTAAAAATCTAAAGGTTTCCGTACGGAATATGAAAATGTAAAAAATAACGACTGCTAAATTTGATTTATTGTTACTTAAAACATTTATTTTATATTTAGAATATATAAAATGAAGTGAAAAGGGACGCGTGAAATCAAGATATAAGGTCGATAAGACCTTACAGTTTTAGCTTTGTTTCATTCACATCCCGTTTTGAAGTTATACGAAGAAAATTTGGACAGACCACGTAATTTTGAAAATTAATCAGATGACGAGAACGACCTTCCAATCCTCCTCCAACCTTCCACATCACACCAGAGACAGTGGCGTAGCGAACGTGGAGAGGGGGCATTTAGAGCCATAGATGACCCGGGCACGAGCTTTGGGGGGCACCATGGAGACAAAACAGTAATGTGTCTCTGTCAGTTTTAAAAGTAAAATATTGTTGCAAAAATGTAATGTCGCTTTCCTGCCTCACTTCTTATGGTTGAAGTCTTATGGTTGGGAAGAGAGTTCTACAGGGGTACGTATGGAATGCCGCCAGCAGCCGGGCCTAAACCCCTGACCTTGGCGACAATTTTGGCGACAAAACGAATGTTCGAAAAGATACTGGAATTTCCTTGATATTTCAATTAGGAGCCGAGATCCGGATTTCTCCAGAGATTTCCATGTGACGTTACTCCCTGTCAGGAACACTATAAATATTCGACAGTAGGATTCTACGGGAATGCCTTTGAAGAATCACTTTGGAGTTTCGTCTGCAATGCGAGCTGGAAAGCTGGTGAGCTGAGCGCTATTGAAAGTGCTGTTACTGTCATTATTAGTGAATTTCTATCTATTTGTGTTGCTGGACGTGCTGATCCGGACGTGCTGTTACTGTTATTGCAAGTAATTTGTTGTCTATTTGTGTTGATAAACTGTATAAGTGCTAATGTTCCTGTTACCTGTTCCTGTTTACGGAATATTCGTAAATAAATCGTCTTTCTTCGTTATCCTGCTTGTTTGACTGTTTCCACCATAAACTCACATTACGATTTAACAATATGTTGAATGAGTGAAAAAATAATACCATGTTCCAGCCGTTATTTACGCTTTCTAACGTTGGTTGGTTGGTTTATGTTTTATTGGCGCAAGAGCCATTTTTGACCATGCTGCGCCAGACTAATAGTTAAATTTGTATTTGACTAAAATAGAAATGTGCCAAGTGGGTAGAAACAGTAAAAAGAAAGGAAGCTAAAATAAAGAAACAGAAAAATGCCAAAAGATTATATTCGGAAAATAAATTAATTCTGATATTGTTATTAAATCACAGAATCAAAACAGTATCCCTGTGTGTATGCCAATTTGTAGACCAACTGTCTGGTATGAATCTCTGGCACTCAGCCAAAACACAAACCACGCCCACATTCCTGAACGTTACGGAAAGATTTAGCCAAATCTAATATAGATATGGCCTGAATTAACAATAAATGTCCCACATAGGATGTGTCTAATTTGGAAGTCACATAAGTTCGTACATCAAGGTATTAACGTGTATTGGTCATCGTACATGGGGGGGGGGGAATCGAGTCTTATAATTGCAAGATCCGGTCGCGAAATCACGACCAACATTAGGTCACTGCGTTATGGTAAAGCTTTATAGATATAACGATATTAAATATATAATAATTAAAATCGATTATTCTGATAAATAAACAAATTTAATAGGATATCTGGTCTACTATATTTGAGTTTAAAACAAAAGCATATAAAAAATACTGAACGACATTAAAGTTAAAATTTCATTCGACATTAAATAAATAAAGTTCAGTTAAAATTTGAACATCAGGGATGCAAGTAGAGCATGTAAAACCCCGTTCTTAAATGTCTGAAGAAAGATATGCGATACTTCCAATAAAAAATCAAAACAAGTAACATTAATATGCAGTTCAGTGTAGACATACAACGTTTGCGAATTTCATACCAGTATCATTCCGTAGTGCCATCCATCGTAAAATTAGACATAAAAGTTCAAATTATACACAATGGCGGAACCCAAATATTTAATCCATCAGCTAAACACAGAAGAATTCACGCAAAGAAATGATGTTAAAAATTGAAAAAGAAATGCTTAAAAATAATATTGCTAAGAAATCGTGCAAACGTTGTACGTCTACCCAAAAATTCATCTAAATATTATTCGCTTTCATTTTTATTGAATCATAGCAAGTCTTTCTTCAACAACAAAATTTCAAAGTAAATCCAGTTGCATCAAGGAAAACAACTTATTCCAAGACAGCGTTACTTTGTATTCAGACCTAATTGTTGATGACAATGCCTTATAAATATTTATTTAAATGTTCCAAGATACCAAACTGATCAAAGCGAAATATGCAACGCTTTCTCAATTAGTCACTGGAGAAATAAAGGAAAGAGAACAATCGAGACTTGACCTTCTGGATATTTTTGAGATGCAAATGCTAGGTCAAGCCTTCACGATCTCTGAACCGTGCATGCTTAACTTAGCGTGTAATAAATAAATAAAGCACAACTTTTCTTAAATAAAACGATTTGTCAGCGTTTCATTTTCCATTCTGAAGACTGTGAATTAAATGAGAAGAGGAAGACATTTCCGGTCACATGATGCGCTGGAGCGGTGATCAGGTGACTTGAACTTAAAGGTACAAGGCGTTAAACCATGACACCATGAAGGTGTAGGAAAGCAAGTTACCTCGACTTTTTTGAACATGAAGATGATTTACGCCCACGTGATACGCGTCGAATACGTCCAAGAAATTTAATTTTGAAACTATAATGGGAATTTTTCATTTCCTGTTTTTAGTATAACGGCATAGCACAACATTAGATAGTAAGTTGTTGACACAGAAGATTGCAAAAAGAATTTTGGAATTGCGGTTTAGTCACAGTCGAGCAACAAAGCTGGTGAAAATCACGAAGAATTTTGATTACGTCACAGCGACCGATGCGCGCACTGCATCGCTTGTGAGCGGTATATTAACTGGATTTTAACAGATTAATAATTAATTCCTTTCAGATTAATTAAGTCATTCATATTAATTCATTTAACAGAGAAAGATCATAGAGCATAGGTCAAAGTCACATAGAGCAACTTTAGTCACAGAAAATCACAGTTGAGTAATCGATTAATTAATTGTCCTTAATTAATTATTATTAAGAATTGTTGATTTAAATGAGCTATCCTTTCAATCCGTTTAATTGAGTTGAGTTGGTTTTATTTTCATTTAACAGAGAAAAGTCATAGAGCATAGGTCATAAATCAAAGTAACATAGAGCTACTTTAGTCACAGAAGGTCACAGTTGAGTAAGGTAAGTAAGTCTACGCCCCTCAATCCCAGCTGTCGTTTCGCAGAGACAGCCCCCGTCGAATATTTTTTTTGTCATTGAGGTTGTCTATTATAAAATACAGTGGCGTAGAGAGGGTAAATGACACTCGAGGCATTTATTTATTTTTAGCCCCCCACCCCTTCTCATTCGTCTATTTCTGCATTTAGGAATGCTAACTATAGAAATAATATTTTCTTCGCGACGCCCCTCTAAACTGGCCCCGGGGCATTCATGCCCCAATTGCCCGCCCCTCGCTATGCCACTGATAAAATAATGCCTACTTATGCTAATTAGTGCGATATATTTTACTGTAATATCCAGTTATTTCTGTAAGTACGCATAACCTTACTCAAAGCATTCCAGTAAGTACGCTTAACCTTACTCAAAGCATTCCAGTAAGAACGCATAACCTAACTCGAAGCATTCCAGTAAGAACGCATAACCTAACTCGAAGCATTCCAGTAAGAACGCATAACCTAACTCGAAGCATTCCAGTAAGAACGCAAAACTTTTCATCTCTTATCAGCTGGAAAGCGAAAAGAATTTATTAGGTCGCTGCCTTTCAGAGTTTGAGATGATGTATCGATTAAAAGAGAGAACTGGAAACTAGGAAGTAAGGGAAATCACTTTTGTGCAACATCCGGCTTTTAAATCATTCCAACAAAACGGACAAAGGATCTTATATTTCTCTGAATAAAATCATGTCTCCTAGTCACAACTGATCCATTTTTGCATTTGTTTTGTGTCAATATCACTTATCAAAATCTTGAAAGCTGGAACCAAAGTCTGAAGTGAAAATTGAGATATTCCGATGGAACCGGGAAGTGCAGGCCCGTGAGACGGCACGATTTCGCTCCAAATTCGAGCCAAGAAAACAGGACGACCCCCTGGAGGAAGAAAGCAAGCCCAGATTCGGGCCGGAAGGAACTAAATCCCAAGCAAGGTTGAATATAAAGGGGGAGAACATAAATGAAGAGCGTGTATGTGGTGGTCTTTTCCTATATGCGCGCTTGAGGCCTGTTGGGGAAATTTACCAGCCCACTGAAGTGGGTCACACAGTTTTGGACATAATCCTTACTCCTGGGGAAAAGAAGATTAACTCTAAGAAGTTGGTCATCTACCTGCGAAGACAAACGAAGACCGACGACCGCCTGACCTACTGTCCTTGAATAATGCCAATTTAAACTTGGCAAAGGAAGGGGGAAAGTAAGGGCAGCATAGTTTTACCGAATAGAAGTATTTCAAAATAATATTTACGGTATTACTAATATAATAGCCCAGATCTGTATCTCACTGATCCGGTAACGCTCTGACGTCACCAACAATAAAATTCGCGCCATAGCACTGCGAGACTTTAAACAGCATTATTTCGTTGTTAGAACACCTAAATTTCAGTAATTTTAAATTTAAAAAGTAATTGTTTTTCTAATTTAAAATTTAATAGCTCTAAAACAGTGAAATAAAATTTGCTATCGAGTGATATAAAATTTATCTCGCTACGATTAATAGTTCTGGTGCGCCATCAAAAATAACAAGATCGTATGATTTGTGAACTTGTATAGCATCTTCAACATCTATACGAGAAATTTTAATTATATTAATCTTATATTTCAAATTAATTTCCGTTTTTTAATAGAAAGTGGTAAATTGAGGTAGTACTATATCATGCGAGTGATACAGTTTGGACGCCACGATGCATCTGATTATTTTTTGCAATCGTGATGATATAATTTGATAATATTTTTTGGCAACGTTTGACAAACAGAGAAGTGCTTTGTAAGAAGTGTAAATAACATGTAAATAAAAAAAATATTTCCTGTCATAAAACATACGTTTATTTTATTTGTTTTCAATCAGTATCAAACACATTTCTCTCTCACACACACACACACACATATATATATATATTTAAACACGTCAAATTTGACGGGAAATCTCTCAAATGAAGAGGCAATTTGCACCAGTCATGATATGACGGGTGATTTTCTAGTTTCATATAATATCTGACGAATGTAACTGAAATATTGTTCAAGATGAATAATTTGGCTTCATCTACAACAAGTTTTTTACACTGTGGGTCGCAACCCGGAATGGGGCCGCCAGAACTTGTAGAACGTCTTTCTCTTTGAAATTCTTCCGTATTTGTTAGAAAAAATTGTTTGGAAAACACTTTTGACCTAAAGAAATACTTTAAAATCAGTCGAATAACTATTTTAAATTAAATGTTATTTCATGCGTCATTAATTGACGTTTAGTTTTCTATTTATTTCTGGAATCCCTGTGAAATGTCTCGGAGGAAAATATGTTCGAGAAACTCTTTTCTTTCTGATAGAGATTGCGAATGTAAAAATATTTCTGATACATTGTGTGGTATAAGAAACCAAAAATAATTTTTGCGAACTTGAAAACAACTCGATCAGATGGAGAAAACCAATATTTTTAATCTCTTTCACTCAAACTTGGAAAATTTCTCATCAAACTTGACCGGCATTTTCCCATCTAGATAAGGCCAATTTTGTTTTAATTTATCTAAATTAATTGCATTAACCCTCCAGTTGGCGCGCGTATGTTAGGAGATACTTATATTGTGCATTTTATTACATATTTATATCGTTCTTTTGTGAATTTAAGTGCAATTTTTATTTATATAATCTGAGTTTAGTATAAAGCTAATAAATACTGATTATATAAACCAAAAATGACGGGAGGCTGTCTTTTTCAAAAGGCGTAGGCTCGCGTGACTCTTTTCCGATTTCAATTTTTTTTTGTAACTTCTGTTGTTATCCTTTATCTCTAAAATAAGTCACTAGTTATGTTTTTAATATATGTAGTTACCGAGATATAGAGGATCGCGTCACCAATTCATGCGTATTTTTGCGCAACTCTGCGACTCAGTAGTTTTCCGATTTTCATTTTTTTTTTGTAACTTCTGTTGTTACCCTTTATCTCTAAAATAAGTCATTAGTTATGTTTTTAACAAATGTAGTTACCGAGATATAGAAGATCTCCCATACAACGTTTCTTGGAGCGTTTTGGCGTGTGAATCAAATTCCTTCCTGAGACCACAATGGGAGGAACGTAGTCCTAGCTTGTATTTATATTTTCTTAAACAACCATGGATAAAGTGTTCTTAAGATTTCAAAGATATAATTAAATACAAAAAAGATCGATTCATTTCCTTTAAAAACTAAGTTTTCTAACCTGATAGCTAAAAGTTCAAAATAATTGGGCCCTCAGAGGGTTAAATATTAGAGGTATCCTGTAGCTTCTGATATGGATTGAAATAGGATGCATCATCTAATTAGGAAATAGCAGAAATTCACGAGTCAAAGAGTCAAATGGGCGGTGAGTTTCAAAAAACTTTTATAGGGCTAAACCCTGAAAAGGTATTCTGACCTTTCTTTTCCTCAAAAGAGGACCGGTGGACTCTTCCGATCACGTGCCACAGGGTATGTAGGCCAGGCGTTTCGGAAGTGGCGTAGAATGGTTTCGTTTTCATCACGTGCGGTAGTGGGGAAGTGGAATATTTAACAACCGGTTGCTGCTGCTGGATTATTACAATAATAAATAAGCAATTTCGTTCGGAATGACCTGGAAGTAAAAAGTGTTTGTCGGAAGTGGCGCTTTCTTTTGTTTTGGAATGGATGGTCGGCTTTGAAAAAAATAAATAAATCGCTTCCTCCTTGCATTACAACATAAACAAGCCAAGAAAGAGGAAATGCCCGCTCGCTGGAATGATAAACGGATACACTCGCTGAGACAATGGAGAAGAAAAGAGAGTTTGTGCGTTTCTTTACATATTTTGCTGTTTTTCGCAGTTATGGAATTCAAAAGACAAAACGCTTTGTTGAAGGCTTAAGTAGCTCGCGATAAGTGACCTTGACATGCACTCTTCTTCCTGCGCAGGTCCATCTCGATTTACGACCGACTTCTATTCCGACTGACAGGTTGTAAGTCGGATTCACAGTAAAACTTCGATTAACAGTCACTCGTTTAACCGTCAGTTTCTATATGTATGTTTTAACCTCTAAAAAAATGTAACGTACTGCTCAGTAACGGATTCCGAGATTACCACTTTTGGACGATTTTACACCGGAAAGGGGTTTCAGGCAATGAGTAATGTGAGCGCATTTCCGGAGTTCGTTGTTAGATCACGCTCAGTAAAATGTAAATATCACCCTTCCATTCTTCACTTTTCCCCTATTTTGATGAAAATAAATCCGCCCGGCGCATGCGCAAAGGCGCGGAGGGTTTCCGAATCCGTTGCTATACAATAGGTTTATAGTATTACATACATTTCTGTACATTACTGCTCTTGTATTGAAGTTTGTATTGACCGTTGTGTTTAACTGTAACCCAAACGCCAGATTGGCGGTTATTCTGTAAGAATGTTTGTTTGTGTCAGATTGGCTTCTGCCGTCCGTTCGTGTTGGTCGGATGTCTCCAATCGGGAGCATCATCTTCAATAAATCACTAAAAATTACGGAATTCGTCTAAATCAATTGTCGCTTTGTAATTACAGTCCATTAATCAAACGGAACAAACATAAAAGTTGCTGTTCAACCATTCTTACAGCATCCCTCCTACAGCATAAAATCTGCATCAGCTCAACAATATTTAAATTTGACCAATTTTTCGGCCAGTTCACCCGAAATCTGGACCATAATTTGCATTTTTTAACTAAATGCTCTATTGTTTCTATTTCTCCACCACAACGACATGTTGCAGTCTTTAAGTTGAGGGGAAGGTGCATATAGGCAAGTTTAAAAGAATTTCACATTCAACGGATAAATGAATACAGTTATGCAATCAGGAATTGAATTCAAAATACCCATTTTGATATATGCAACTGCTATCACAAAAATTCAGAGGAACATTCTTTTATCCTACATTATTCAAAGTGAATTCTGTACTTCACAGGCAAACTATTGTTACAAACATGGAAAGTCGCTTCTCAGCAATGTGAGTTTTATAGTTGGGAAGAGAGTTTTACAGGGGTAAGTAATGGCAGCAACCGGGCCTGGACCCCTGACCTTGGCGACAATCTTCACGACAAATTTGGCGACGAAATATGGGATTTTCTCGATACCTCTATTAGGAGAGACGATACACTTGAATATGCTAGATGATTCCATGTGACGTCACGGCCTGCCGGAGGAGACTATATAAGGAGTGCGTTTGGTTTACGGAGTGAGTGAATGTTGATCAACTGCGATCGCCTTGGAGTGCAAACGTCTTTGGAATTCCTCTTTGGAATTCTATCCGCTGTGCGAGCTAGTAAGCTGTTAGACGCCGAGCGGTATTGAGTAGTAATGTTGTTGATCGACTGGAACGACTTTGTAGTTTCGTCTGCAGTGCTGGAAAGCCGTGAGCTGAGCGCTATTGAAAGTGCCGTTACTGTCATTATTAGTGATTTTCTGACTGTTTGTGTTTCTAAATCTGAAAGTACTGTTACAGTTATTACTAGTGAATTGTTGTCTGCTTGTGCTGCTAGTCTATGCAATATCTATTGTTCCTGTTACCTGTGCTACGTGCTTTCCTGCATATTTGTGAATAAACGTTAATTCTCCATTGTCCTACACCCACTGAAAGAGTTCTGTAATACTATCTGTAAGTCCAATTTTGATTGTAGTAGCAGTAGGTAGAAAAGAACAAAAGATAACTGCTCTCAAAAAATAAATTGTGCATTGCGATACACTGGGATCTGGAACTTTTTTTGGTTCTCCTGAAAAACGTTAAAATTGTTACTTTAGATAGTTTACCTCCGACAAACCAGAAGAAGCTCTAGAGCGCTCAATTTATTTTTTCAGAGCAGTTATCTTTTGTCCTTTTCGACCTACGGCTACGAGACTTTGCCCATCCGAAGATGAGGCTGGGATTATGCAAATACGATAAAACATCAAAATCAACAAAACTGGACTTCAGGTAGTTTACCTCTGAAGTACAAATATGCAATCTTTTGTGTAGCTGTTTGAATTAGGTTCAATTTTGCGTAGCAAATTTTACACACTTATGCTCAGTTTTTAGTAGTGAGTGAATCGGATTTCATCTTTCTCACAGCGCTGATTGGTTCAACCGCTATTAAATGCACTTACAATAGCTCAATAGTTAATTTAATGTGATCACAGTAAATCTGATTTTTCCTGTAAATAAATTGTATATAGTGTCACAAAGCTATAAAATTGTTTCCCTGAGATGCTAATCTTGGCGACAAACTTAGCAACTTGGCGAAAAATTTGGTACGCTTGGCGACAGATTTGGCGACTTGTTGGCAAAGTTGGCAACAAAAGGAATTTTCAAGAAAGACCTTGAACTGTCAACCTATTTCTACTGATTTCATGAACTTTCTGGATATTTCGTCACTTCCTTCGTAATGACGTCAATTCCTGTTGAAAAAGTATAAAAGCAAGCTCTCAAGCCAAGAGGAGTGAGTTGGATTTTGAGCAGCAAGCAAGTTGGTGAGCTAACTTGCCTTTGAGCTCTGTGATGAGATTTAATGCTAATCTTTGTTGTGAATTCTTTACAAGTGCTGTTTTAAAACTTGTGTTGCGTTTCTTTGTTTAGAATATTTGTAAAATAACGAGCTTTATTTTTTTAAATCCTGCTTATTGGACTGCATTCACGTACACCCATAAGACGATTTTGTCACAATAGTAACCTGTGTATAATAAATTTAAAATATTTACTGTTCAACTGTCCCAAGTAAAACTCGACATATCTTTATTCCAATACTAGTACTGCTAAATAATCATTTAATACTCTACTTATTATTTCACAAAACAATAAAGTAATTAATTAGAGTCAACTATTAACCACCCAGTTTTATATCAAGCAAATCAGACAATATTACTATTGCTAGCTCAATATATCACGATACTGTTTATCTTTTTATTTAGTGCTTTATTTATTGTCTGAAGTAGTTTTAGAATTCATGTGTAAATCTTATATCCTAATCATACTATTACGTAATCAAAATTGTATAACAGCCTCAAAGTTTGTCAGGCGGCCTCTACTGTAAATCTCTCCACTGTAAAACCTATGTAAATCGTATACTTGTTGAATTATTTTGTACATCAATGTGCACTCCTTGTAATTTTTTTTCTGTTGGAATCAATAAAGATTCTACTAAGCACACCCACCAAAATGCAAAACGGAAAACTTTATCTCTGGAGCCAGGGGTATGTCGTAGAGCTGTGGTTCCCAACCCATGGGCCGCGGCCCACTTGTGGGCCTCGGATAGCGTATTAATGGGCCGCGAAATGCTAGTCAAGAATCGAAGTCAGGTGAGCTTCAAGAGTCTTCACTCGTATTTTGCTTTATAAAACAATATATTTTTATTCATTTTACAGTAAACTTCACTAATTACTAGCATATAAGGGCATCTAATATTCAGGGTGTCCACACTTATCGTGGTCTAATAGCTAATTTCTAAACCGTTAGAGATAGACATATAGTTCCAATTGGAAAAAATGCTTTAAATAAAGGACAGAATTATATTTCATGTTTTTTGACTCAATAAATATATTTCTGAAAATGTTACGAATTCTAACTTTTTATACAGTTCCCCCCGTCATATTAGTCATATTTAGTAAAATATTCTTGACATTCTAAAATTTTAACCAAAAAAAGTCCCACTCTTCAGCGACTGAAACTGAGCGAGTTATGGAGCTTTGAATTTCATGATTTTTACCAATAAGCGGCCTCGTCGAGCAACTGCTGCGCATTGATTGGTGAATCGTCTGCAAGGCGGCTATTAAAATGGTGTAAAGTGGTCTAAGCTCCATAACTCGCTCAGTTTTAGTCGCAAAAGCGTGGGACGTTTTTTGTTTAAAATATTAGAGTGTCAAAAATATTTTACTAAATATCATTGATAGGACCAGGGGGCTGCATTAAAAGTTAGATTTCGTAACTTTCTCAGGAATATATTTATTCACTCAAAAAACATATATTATAATTCTTCCCTTCATTTAAAGCATTTTTCCGATTGGAACTATATGTCTATCTCTAACGGTTTAGAAATTAGCTATTGGATCACGGTAAATGTGGACATCCTGTATATATATATATATATATAAATATATGTGTTTGTATTTTTTTTACTTGTATATTTATTAATGGGCCTCAAAATACTTTTTTACACAGCAGGTGGTCCGTACAACCAAAAAGGTTGGGAACTTCTGTACATGGAGTAAAGTAAAGTAGTGAACCGGAAACCCACCAAATAGCAGTTGATTCTTGATTACATAACTGCGACCAAATATTTATCCAATATATTATGCGTTTATTGATTTAGCATTTCTGGAGCTGTCGTATGGATCTTACCTCCATCTTGACGATGTGGGACACCATCCCGGAGTCTATGGAGACCAGGGCCACCCGAGAGCTGTTGTCACTGACCACGAAGGCTCGGCTGTACTGGCGAGTGTGGATGCCTCGCGTCACTTGGGACACCTTGGCGTAACCCATCTGAAAAGAACAACAAACATGATATGCAGCACTTGCAATGAAAATAGTCCTTCTAAATTTTAATTATTTTGTTTCAGGTAAGTTACATTTTTATTCTACGGTCACTTATTCAATTCATCTATTAAAGACGATGGCACACGAATTTAATTTATAATGAAGTGCTTTTTTTATAAGGACTAACCACTTCATTTGTTCAGAAGCAGGCATGTACTGGCGAGTGTAGATGCCTCGTGTCACTTGGGACACCTTGGCGTAGCCCATCTGAAAACGACAACAGACATGATATGCAGCACTTGCAATGAAAACAGTCCTTTTAAATCTTAATTATTTTGTTTCAGGTAAGTTACATTTTTATCCTACG
>BGPR01010260.1:0-31321 GCA_013235015.1 Araneus ventricosus | reverse complement strand
TGAACGTTTTAAAGCATTTTTGAACAATTCAATTGATCCATTGGAGGCATCAGTATTTGTTGCGGTATCATCACAGACAAAAGCTTTAATACTTTCTTCATCTATGCAGTTTTCTGCTATAAATCATAATATTAATGATACTATATCTTTCCCAGATTCACTATCTGGGGTTACGTGCCAAAAATATCTCGATCTGGTTTTTCAACCAAAGATATGCGTTCTTCTTATGCAGTTGTCCTGTCAGATTTACCACTTACAATTTCTTTACTTTTTGTTTCATATTTTGAAGCATCAAAATAGAGTGCAATTTTTTTACGAGGTGCGAGTTGAATCTTGATGGTATTTCACTCTTTCACGAAAAACCGTCGATTTATCTATTACAGCTGCTGATTTTCTGGCTCACAACATTTAAACCCTGCAAACAGCAATTGCTGGTTGAGCTCCTGCTTTACTGGAAATGGCTCTACAGTCACATTCTCTAGCTGAAGCGACACGACTTGACGCCTGAGTATAGTTACAGTACAACTCCGGTTAACCGAACTAAATAGGAGGAGCCGTTTCAGATAACGATATTTTCGGTTAAGCCATGAACGTCTATTACTATCATGTATCTAATGACAGTATGTAATTCCGAAATGCTTTAAGTGTAAGACGGATTCAAAACTGTCTTTGTAGGTTACAATAATGTTCTTTATCAAAGTTAACCCTCCGTCGGGAGCAATATTCGTACCGGCGAGTTCGGGCGCAATGCTCCTGATAGGCATAGGTAAACAATCTTGTAATTAATATTGTTAATGCCCATTAATATTAATTTTAGCATTCTAAAATTAATCGCTGACCTTCTTGGGAAGGCTTAAAAGAAAAAAAAGTGGGGATATCGTTCACTAAATAATATTTTCGGTATTTCATAAAGCTGCACTGCTGTATAGACTATAAATAATAGAAATGTTATTAACCTAAAGGATGGGCTGAAATTCAAAATATGCGTATTTGGCAGAAAAATTAAGGTTTTCATGTATATTTCAGGAGACCTAAATTTTACATGACAGATATAATATTTTTTTACTGTTAATTAACATACTTAAATTCACATTTTTGTATTTAAAGTGAAAGCAAATTTTTGTTTGTTGCAAAATTTAAATGTATGTTATTGACAAAAAATTTCAAACTTCAGGCCCATTCCGGAGACCTAAATATTTTTCAATTTAGCTAAAACTTTTTTTTTGGTAAATATGTGACCATAGTGACAACGTTTCATCGACTTAGAATTTTGAATTTCAAAAAAACGTTTTTCGTGATACACCCTACTGCACATTTCCACTCTCCAAAGTATATATGTACCAAAGTTGATAACTCTAATTCCAGCGGTCTGCACTGTAGAGCGCCAACATACACACATTGGCTTTTATTATTAGTAAAGGTATTGCGAATGATTGACATTCTTGCCGATTTTGTTTAAATTGATAAAATCGTTTCAATTAAAAGCATGAGCTTTAAGTCAGTTTCATAACATTAGCGTGCCAAAAAATCGCCCTTGAAATGGCATCTAACCTTGAATGCAAATAATAATTCACATGACTCACCATGTTGATGTCGGCCGCTGGACCCGTTATATCCGCAATTCCTATTCCGATATCATAAATGTCATTCTCTGCCCGAGACCCGCTCAGCAGGAGGAAGGTACACACGAAAACGAAACCCACAAACATAATCTTGAGTGAGCGAAAACCACCTTACAAGACTCTTCAAAGAGCGCTCAGCGCGTGCTTTGTCCTGTCCACTTGACAACAAACTGCGAGGGCGAGTAGCATGCCGTTTCCTTTCTACCTGCTGCCCCATTGTGGGACCGGTTCCGATTCGCTCTACATTTTCCGAAGAAAGAAATGGAACGAACTGGAAACTCCTCCATTAGTTGGTGATCCGGAATCAAGGAGACTGCATGAAGCTTTTCTAGTTGAGTCCCCCCCCCCCTCTCTTCTTAACTGAACTTATCCGCACGTGCTTTTTGCAAGATAATACCGAGTGATTCACACAGAAAAGGACAGATGAATTGGTCACTAATTCCATAGGCAGAACACATAATCGATCAAAATTACGATGGCCTTTGCCGAATTGAACAGTATGTGGATGGTCCGACAGTTGGCAAAATTGAGAAGTTAGTTTAGTTAGATTAACTTCCCGTTTTGAAGCAACACGAGGACTATTTTGGGACGAACCTCGTAATTTTGAGTAGTGGTCAGATGACGAGGACGACACCTGAGTTGGCACCCCCCCTCTCCAAGCTGCCGCACCACACCAGCGGGAGGCCGTTTGGCCCCTATGTATGATTTAACGCGCAACAGGCCCAATACACGACGGATCTTCAATGGAATCGGGTTTCAACCTGGAACCCTCCAGCCCCAAACACGAGACCTTACCACTAGGCCACCGGCAAAATTGAGAAGAACGATCCCGGAATTTCGGATATCAATTAGATAAATTCTAATTCTACATCTCAAGATATGTCAACGCACAGTATTCCAGGATATGGGTATCTAAAAATTGCGTTTTTTTTTTTTTTTTTTTTTTTTGCTGAATTAAAGTCAGAGTCGGATTTCCAAACAGTCCAAGTAAACAATTATCTAGCGGCACCGTAACTTTTGAAGGGCGGGGGGCAAGGCATCGATTTTTTTTTTCTTTTTGAATTATTTTCAGAGTATTTAATTTCATATCTTTTGATTTTACAACAATCGTGTGCATTCCAACTCATTCAAATTATAATACACTATTTTTTAAAATTTCAGTTCATCATTCTTAGGATTTTTTTTCAAATTTCCAAATTTCCTTGCAGATCCGTGTGTGTGGAGGTTTGTAGACGATTTCAAGAAATTCGAAGGAGTATTTTTGTAGATGTTAATGCTATTTCATAAGAAGTGTAATTTTGAATTAAAAGCTCAATGTGATTCAAGGGTTATAAAGATTGTATTAAGAGCTTATATGTTTCAAAAATAAACAATTGTATATTAAATTGAAAAAAAACTACTTGTAGGCCGTGGATAGCGTATTAGTGGGCCGCGGAACTATCAAGAATTGAAGATCACAGGAGCTTCAAGAGTCGTCACTAGTTTTTGCTTCATAAACAATATCCCTTGGAGGCTGGAGAGCCCTTGGCCTTGTCGTGCTACTCGAAGTCGCCTGTTTTCTCCACTGGCCCATGTTGGGCATGACACACTTCTGGGTAAGCTGGCCCCAATGAGGGTGTCAGTCAATCAATTTATAAACAATATATTTTTTATCCTTTTAGAGTAATATTCACTAATTACAGACATATCCATAAGTATAATATACTTATAAATGTATTATATGTTTCCTTTTTTTTCTGCTTATATATTTAATTATTGGGCCTCAAAATATTCTTTACACATCTGCACACCCAAAAAGGTTTGGAACCACTCTTCTATAATAATTCCTCAACAGTTACAATGGGATCTTATTCCACCAGAGTTTGCTGGACGTCCTCGTCGAGCTCCACAGATCTTCCAGGTCGAGTCTAGTTTTCTAGGCTGTAGTTTCCGACTCTGAATTTTCGGAACTGCAGTTGTCACTGGTTTACATTTATTGCCTGATCCTCATACACTGCATTAATATTCCTCAAACTTTCCATTAAGTTATTGTCTTTATTGAACTCATACTATGCCAGATCAGCGGTGGCCTAGAGGTAAGTTCTTGGCTTCAAGGGCGGAGGGTTCCACGTCCGGAATCTGATTCCATTGAAGATCCGCCGTGTAAGTGGGCCTGATGCGCGTTAAATCTGAAGTCGTGGGCCAAACGTCCTCCTGATGCGGAAGTTTGGAGGGAGGGGAGTACCAGCTCAGGTGTCATCCAACCGGGGTTCAAAATCACGAGGACTGTCCAAAAAAGCCCTCGTGCTGCTCCAAAATGGGACGTTAATATAACTAAACTCACTCTAAACCGACAGAACCAAATGCCATTTAGCTTAGACATTACTTTTTACAAGAATAAGAATATTCTTAAATTAGCGAGAGTGTTCTCCCCTCAACTATCTTCTTAGAAGAGTCTTTTTATCGAACTCTATTAATCCGTTAGGTAGTGTTATTCATTGGAAAAATGGCGAGTGGAGAAGTGGAAATAATTTAAAACGAAATGTTTAAATATAATTAACTGCACAAGTGTGCATCAAAATTTTAACAAAAACATATTACTAATATCTTGCTATCCCAGTTATTGGGTAGTTTTTAACATCTTAAATAAAAAAGGGAATAAACCTGATGCCCAAATTTGTATTAACATATTCCAATTCTGTATCGCATAATTGTTTAATAATAGCAATATAGTGATGCAATAAAGCTAAATGGTACCCAGGTCATATATTTTTTCACCGCCCCCATCTTATTTGGCGTTTAAAATATGAAATAAACGCACTAATATGTCTTTGTGTCTCCAGGGTATCAATACACACTTTGCACCTTGAGACTAGACCACTGTCATAAGGCTTTAAAAGGATGATGCTAGTTTCATAACAATATGCCTTTTACAAAATAATTAAGTATCTTAAATAAACCATGTGATTTATGTTTTAGAAAAAAAAAAATTATCTTAGTTTAAGCGAAAATATTACCATAAGATATAATTGAACAAATAAACGATGAGATTTCTCTTCTGCATAACTATGGTATTTTAATTTTATCATTAGCGTTTACAGAAGTTATTTTTTATTATTGTTTCAATTATGAAATTTCAGCTGCATGACTAATAATAAAGATTGAAAATTCATTGGCATTTTTTTTTTTAGTCTAGTCTATGAAGTTCAACAGATAGAGCAGTAGAGTGAATTGCTACTTCGCAAGTAAAAAAAAATTCTGACAAGAATTAAAGCAAAACTAAATTACATTTTTTAAAAACCTAATCAGATCTTACCAATTCTTTTTCAAGTTAAAATGTTACTTCATTTACATCGCCCAGCAAGTATTCAATGTAAACTAGCAAGAGTGGTTTTCCCAAAACTTTCTCATATACTCCTAACAAGAAAAAAAATAAGTGAAACAGCAGTAAAACACACTAGGCGTCCCTAACACAGGTGGAGAAAACATACGGCGAACGGCATAACCCAGGAGGTTGCCTCGCACAGCAAGGCGAATGCAAAATGAAGAAGCCCGCTCCATTATGCAATGTGGCCTTGTTTCAATGTAAAATAAAGAAAATTGAATATGGAATTTGAATGCCTTTTTTTTAAAACCTATTTAAACGAAAATTAGACACAGATCTACAATTAGGATTAGAAGACCACAAACTAAATTTCATTTATCAAAGTTGTTGCGTTGAAGAGTTATAGCATTCAGAAGCATACGATTATACAGACCTACAGACAGTGAACCCTTCGACAGATTTGGTCCAAAATTTGACACAAACCTACATTCCTGATGATTAAAACTGTGTACCAAATTTTTTCCACCAAGCTATTTAAATTTTTGTGCTCACATGAACAAGAACAGACTTCCCATGAATGGATTGTATCCAAAATTTGATAGAAACCTACAAATTATGTGTAAAAATCACATACCAAATCCCTCTAGCTCTAGCCTTTTCGAGTTATGTTCACAGACAGACAGACATAATTCCAAAATTGTGCTTTTGGACTCAGGGAGGTCTAAAACGTGGAGATTCATCAAAATCTCGAGTTCAAATTTTTTGACAATTGCAATACTTTCTCTTTGTATACGAGACAATAGAAAGGAAATGGGTGAAACAGTTCTAAGCAGAGATTGTTAAATTTAAGCAACACATTTAATAGCATTGTCATTCCATGCAATTCCTTTCAGAATGATTTTGATAATTTAGAAGCAATCTGGATTTTAAAAAATGTTTTAATCGGAGTTTCAGATTCACACAGTGGATCATTTTCAAGACACCTGTGGAGCATTTGAAGTTCAGTTCAATTTTACGTTAAAAATATCAGAGATAAAAAAATAATTTTCAAAATATATAAACAAAATTTTTCTTTTAATTAGAAATTACAATGAAATTTTTGTTATATTTTAGTTAAATGTACCAGGCAGTATCTGCAATGTCTATTTTCAGATTTGGAAAAGAAGTCGAAAATTCTTTAGTATGCATGTCGCATACATAAGCATAAAATTGAAAATATGTACATTTTGATTATAAATTAATAAATCCTGTAATAACAAAGCAGTTTAAATTTTAATGGCAATAATCTTTTTTATTTAAATAAATTTTTTACAGAACTTCATTAAAATTGTTTTCTTGATCACTTGAACAAATTTAAATGCTTCAATACACAAATAATAATTGATAAAACTACTTCTGCAACCCTGGAGATTTAAAACTGAGTTTATGTGAAGGAATGAGTTTGGTTTAAAAGATATTTGCTCCAATAATCTACGTATAACCTGTTTAGATACTTACCAACAAGAACAAAAACTGCAGCACATACTTTAGCACAGAATATTGTACTAAAATTGCATGCGATATTTTTGAAAATTCAAAATTGGTCTTCAGTTTCATGCTATAGATATGAGAACTAAATAATAATAAAAAAAGAATACACATAGATTCCAACTTACAACAACTTGGAAGATCAACAAATAAATATAACTCACATAAAAATACCAAAATATAGAGTGCTTAATTATAAATGTCAGCGCCATTAATACATAATTATTATCAACAAATTTGTGGTTGTGTATGCAAAATATCAAGACTAATTCATCAACTGAAATGGATATTTATTTTACAAAATACTAACAGCTGCTCTAGACAATAAACATAACAAAAATGTAACAAAGAAATTGGATAAGTGATTACAAGTACTGGATTGTAAATCTGTTTTTGATTCTCACAATTTGATGTTTAGCATCTTTCTCACGCCTTCAGGAATAACTGTAAAAAGAAATTGAAATTACAGAATAATAAAACTAATTAATAATAAAATAATACTGAAATTAATATAATACTAAATAGATAATTATACATAAATATGAAGCTTAATCCTTTGCTAATCTGCCTCAAGCTTCAGCTGTGAAGCTGTTAGTTTCATTATAAATTTTCAGACCCACAAAAGATAATAAACAGCATTTTTACGAAATTTTTATGGATATTTCCAAATATTAGTTTAAATTTGTACTTATTTCTGTTTTAAATTAAAAATAGCTCTTTTACATGTGTGCAAATTGTTTCCTACTCAATTGCTGCTCAAGTTTAAGCTTTCTTCACAGCAAAAGAAAAAAAAAACTTTTTTTAAAACAACTTTTAAAATTAGTCAATTTATCATCGCAACATATACTAGAACAGGCTCCCACCAGGAGGAGACCTTCATTGCTCCACAATATTGAATAGGGGGGTCCCTTAGGCGGGCACACTAATCAGGGTGCTTGTCGCCATGCTCCGAAAGATGGGACGTACTTCCCATCTTTCGGAGCATGGCATACTTCCTTAGGGGAGGGTTGACGCCTGGCCGGCTGTTACGGCACAAACTTCAGTTCCAGCCATGCTGTTGCGGCATCTGGTCTTCACTTCAACCCACTGTGTGAATAAGATGAGGGGGAGTGACTTCTTGTGAATGTACTAGAACAAGGGATACGTTCAGTGAAAAAAATCCTCACTGTGTTAATATTTCACAATTTCTTTGTTTGTAAAACTTCGATGGAAGAACAGGGAGATATGGGAAAGGTTTCGAATGCACAAATTTCAATCCAAATTTCATGAATCTCTGAATGGAATAGGTATATATGTAGAAGTCTTTAAAATTTTCATTCAGTAGTAATGAGCATAATTTAAAATTCCTGCAACAGAAATATAAAATATGCTATAGATTTTAGATCCTACAGTTGTGTCTTTTGAATTTTTGCCTGCCAGTAACTATATTTTTGAACTGCATAGAACTTAGTGAAATGTGGGTCTTTGCCTCTATTTTGCGGATAAACCTACATTTTCATCTTTCTGAACAACTTCATGTGTCTATCAAAGCCCATTAACTGGGAAATCTATGAACCTAACAAGATAAATTCAGAACAATATGAAACAATAACAAAAAGAAACTTAAAGTAGAAGCTTGCACTGGATAAAGGCTAACAGAACCAAGTTAAAAGGGGGGGGGGAATGGTAACTTTCATTGCAAAATTAGTCCCTTTTACAAAAAAATGAAAAGAAAAAAAAAGCTGCAGTCTTTACTTAAGAATGCTAATCATTAAAATACAAAATATTAACACTAGAATAATATTCAGCTAATTTCAAAAATTACATCCAAAGCATTTAAATGCAGCATAGCATTTATAGCAGCAAAACATATTGACGCAACTGACAAAATTATGAAATGGATGAGTTTATTGATTTTCTTAACCCAGGGGTGGGGATCCTTTTTTGCACTGAAGCCTCATTAAACTTCGGTACTTCGGCAAAAGGACACACAAGCAGAATCTTAAAGGTTATTGTTCTGTAATTATCATTATATTACAGATAAGTATATTATTTCAATGTAAAATGTAAATAACTCGTAAGACCGCACCCCTGGCTTAACCTATAATTACCTACTCTCCTAATTCAGAGAATCTTTTCAAAACGCATCATAAACTCCCAGAAAATATTTTTTCAACATAAATTTTTAAAAAAATATTTTTAAGTATTCATTTCTTTTATATTCAGGAGATGGCACAACATATTAAGTACTACGTAGATAATGTAGCCTTTTTATGTTCAAATTATACTCTGAAAGTAGTTTCGTGCAATATGCAGAAAAAGATAAGTTTAATCAATTATTTAACAAAAATATAAGTAAACACAATAATAAGAACACATTTTCCTTTTGAAATTTCACATAATTTTAGATTTTTGATACATTTTTTGCATAAATAGATCTTTGTCTAAATAGGGATGATAGACTTTAGGATGGCTATAAAACATAAATTTTAAAATATTATTTTTTTAGTATTTTTCCAGGTAATTTCAGGACATGCAATATCAGTATACAAAATATTATTTAAAAAATGTGACTTGGGCATTAATGGATTACTGTTATTGACTGCATAATATTAAGCAAATCAATATTATATAGTGACTCATGATAAGTTTATAAATATAAAATGAAATGCTCTACAACATACATTTAATGCAAAAGCAGATCTAATAACCACAACTTTCTGACAGTTAAAATATTGGGTCATCCTGTAAATAATGCAATCCTTGAACTAAAAGTTGGAGGGGGAGGGGATAAAGTATCTGCATCATATTGCTATAAAATCAGATAGTAAATTTATCCTGTTTTTATTCTTAGTTTAAGTTTGAAGCATGCACTTAAATTTTAACAATTATTTTTTCAAAGTTATAATGGAAGTGACAAAGGAGCATAGTCAGCATATTTCGCTTTAAGAGTTCAATAAAGGCAATAATGCAACTGAAAGTGTGTGGAATATTAATGAAGTACAAGAGGATCAAACAATAATTATATGCCTACATCAATGGTGGTACTAGAATTTGATAGCTGGAAACTATAGACTAAAAGATGAATCTTGTTCTAGAATGACTGTGTAGATCTTGACGAGGATATCCTGCAAGCCCTGGTGGGGAAAAATTCTATCATAATTGTCGAGAAGTAATGTTAATAACCATGAAGTTTGGACCATTCATCACCACCTGTAAGCCATCAGAATGTCAATAAATTTGATCAATGGGTTCAGCAGAAACTTTCCAAGTTTGATCATGCACATGTGCTCTTCATTGCTGACAAACCTCAGGAATAAACCTTCTTTGGATCGAAGCGTGACTAGTAATAAACTCTACAAAAAATTGTCAAGCACCAAAGACAATGGGTTGGGAAAGGAGAAGCCCCAGAACCTCAAAGAAGGTCATCCCCGAGCAAGGTATTATCTCTTTTGTGGGATTTGAAAGGTTTAGCCAACTCTGAACATTTAAACCCAAACCAAATGATAACAAAGTAGACCTACTAGCTTGAGGTGCTTAAGTCAGAAGCAGAATTAAAACGACCATCTTGGTTTCAAGATGAAAGATGTTCCTTCATCAGGATAATGCTCAAACACATACAGTGAGGATGACATTATGCAGGTTTGAGGAGTTTGAAAGGGAAACAATGCACTACTCATGCCCAATATTGCTAGACACTTCCTCATCGGATTGATCACTCATTCTAAGAAATAATTTTGTTTAACATAATTTTGAAAAATAAAGAAATATATATAAAAACCATATTATTCATGGAAATATCCAATACTTTTTCAACACATTTTTAAAAATCAAAAGTATTGCTTTCTTTTAAAGGCAAACAATTAAACACATATTTCTACCAAAATGAAGGAATAAAAATTGCTTGCTAAAAGCACAATGAAAATTTACAACATTACCAAGTAGGAGAAACTGAATAAGAGAAATGAGAATCAAGAAATTCATTCATGAGCACATATTTGATACAACATAAATTAATTAATGCATGAAAACAAACAAACAGCAGAAGTGGTTTCCCCTAGATTTTATTGCATACTTCCTAATAAAGTTGTCATCCCCCCTGCATAAAAAGTGCAGACCATGGATAGGATTTATGGATTTGTTGCCCTTGTAATCGAAGACCACATCAAGGAATTTAACTTTAGACATTAAGCTTTATCGAACCAGTGTATTAATGCCCAATTGTTTTATTTGCTCATAGATATCAAAAATTGTCAAAAAACTATGTGTACAAAAAAGGGAAATAAAACTTTTTCAGCAAAAGGAAATACTTCAAGGAATCTCTCTGAAGATCGATATTTTGAAAAACAAGAAAGAAAGACAAATAAAGCTTGAAATTTGTATTACTCTACATAACTGGTTTTACAAATGGTTAAATTATGAAATTCCTAAAAGATGAGTAAGTTAATACAAAAAGAAGAAAAAAATCACTGGTAAAAATAAAATAAAATGGTGAAAAATAACTAAATTTTGCAAATAAACCAAAGGGAGAAAAATTAAATAAAAATTTCTAAAAAATCAATATCATATCAACAGCAGAAAAACAACACATCTTAAAAATTTAAAAACTTGATAATCATAAGCCCTGAAAGGATTTTCAGGATTTTTTTTCAAATTAAGATGGAACATTTCTAAATTAACATAAGGGACTTACAGGTTTTAATATGTGTCAGGTCACAATATGGTCTGTTGTTTGTTTGCTTGCACCTACATAGCAGGACTGTGCCATCTTTAGAGGCTGTGAATCGAACAGGCTGTAATTTCTGGGGATGATCCTTATGAGAGCCATCACAAAAAGGCTGTAAAATTAAATAACAGTTTTTTTAGAAAGAAAAACCATATATTTTTATAATCAATCACATTTAAATTTAATCTAATAGAACTAACTGCAAATTATGAGTAAAATCATTGGGGGAAAAGAAAGAAATAAACTAACTTGTTTTTTACTCAGCCCACAGGAACACCAAGCATAAGTTTTATCTTTTTTCAGATTAACAAATGATGGAATTTTCTTTGCAATTACTCCTTTGACAACTACTTCTCCAGAAGTAGAATAACTAAAAAAAGATAAAATTTATACAATTAAATAATTACGAATATATGCATTTTTAATATTTAACAAAACAATCAAATAGGATTTTTTCTTTTTAACTCTATAAATTAATTAATTAATAGCTATTTAAAAATTAATTATTTAATTAAATTTTTCATTATGTCATCTTAAAGTTTCAAGACAATTTTCATTTTTTTTTTCTTCTTTTTTTTTGTTGTCTGCACTGAAATTTATACAATGTACATCAAAGCTATGCTAACAAAACAAAGGAAAAGTAACCAAAATTCTTGCTTCACCAAGCATGCTAAGTCGCCCTATCACTAGCACACATTACATTAGCATTCTGTTTCTTGGCATTGTGTTGGTTATGAAATGGCATGCCTTCTCAAAGAGAGCAAACTGTATAAAATTAAGAGAAAAAATACTACAGGAAGAATTTTAAGAGATCATTAGGTGCATGTGGATCTATCATATTTCATGTGCATTTTTAAAAATATTAAATAAAGAGGTGGATAAAATTTTAATAAAAAATAAAATACTTAATAACATTACATTATAAATCCATTAAGAAATATATCTACAGTGGTACAAAGCTGATATAAAATCTCACAGGTTTCGAATTGCCAAAATAAAATTCTCACATTTCATGACTGAAAGGCAAGATGTTACATTTGACACATTTTGTATCATAAAACTTGTAGCATCAAATCTTACTTCATGAATCTATTCATAAAGACAGGAAAGGTCCTAACAGGAACTCTTGAGAGAATTTTGAAGTCAACCATTTTCTAGATTTCACAGCAATCTGTTTACAGAATGAAAAATTAGATTAGAACTACAATCATTCACTTTCAATCTGATATGTAATTCTCGAAAAAACTTTCCATTTTTCAAATTTACATACTTTATTTCTTTACAAAAAAATTAGTAGAATTTATCACAGTTTCATAGTGAAAATTATCAATTTAACACTTTGACTAGCTTATTACATTGAGTAAAAAGTTTGATAATATGCCAAGATATTAAAAAAAAAATATTAATGTTTTATAAAAGAAATATATAGAATATTTCAATACTTGATGAGACTATAAGACCTTTAAATTTCGCAATTTTTAAAATTTTTTCATGATTTTATTTGAAACCTTAAATCATTGAGGTCTTTTTAAGGTATTGCACATGTGTATACCTAAAATAGTTTAGAAAATATACAAGTCAAAAACCACAATGATACATATAGATGTTTGAAAGTGATATTTTTCTTTAAATATTTATCTCAGAATTACATTTTCAAAGCTCGTGTGCAGAATTTTTAAAATATTTTCATTCCATCATTATGAAATTTTCCCGGTACGTTTAAACAAACACAATGTAGAAAATCAAGCAAAATCAAAGCATTATGTCTTTTTCTATAAGTGATTGGCATTTTACTTATAATTAAGAAAAAAAGTATTGTCATATTTTACCAGCATAAAAAGTAATTAAAACATATCTGGATATTTATCGTATAGCTTGATTTTCAAGATGTGTTATTTCGTAGGGAATTTTCATAACATTTGTGATTGTAACTTGCTTAGTTTTTTTGTTTAATCCAAGCGCAATCCACGTTCGAAAACTTATACATAATTATCTTACTTTATATAAATATTTACGATGCTTAACATTATTACACTGACTTCAGTCATACCTACTATTCATGAAGGAACACGTCTTATGTAACTGTTGTAAAAAAAAAAAAAATCTATAAAATCCTTTAAGTATTTGTTATGTTATAAATTATTGTACTTTCACTAATTTTGAGTTGCTTTTGCGTTTTTAAAAGGTCCGGTAGCCCTTTAATTTTTTTTTGTGGTAGTCGAACAAAACTTTTGAAATTCTATTTATTTTATAAAGAATCTTACTGTAAAATCAACTTACTAATCATATATCAGAACGTTGAATTGAAAGGACATTTAGCTATTAAAACAGATGATTTATAAGTATTATATTTTTACAAATATTCAAATCATTATCAGATAAACTCTTTGTTTTTATCACTTACCCGAAACTCTTCCAGAACTTCGTTTGTTTTGAAATTGACATGGTAAGCTTTGTTTTTCCAACAACCTTGAATAAGAGCATTCTGATTGGTCAAAGTAAATCTGTTGTACACCATTTTCGTCCATTTATCGGCGAAAAGGCGACTTGAAAGTATAATTTTAATTTATTATTATTATTATTATTTCTTGCACGGGAAAACGAAAGATACTTATTGAAAATTGTGAAAAATAAATAATTTCAAAAATAGAAGGAGATAAAGCTACTTATAAAACAGAAAGCAAGAGCAATGTCATGGTAATTCATACTTCAGGATTCAAGATCATTGAAGGTTATTACGAAAATTTGTTTGAATGATAAAATTAAATGTGAATGGTTAAATTTTGTAAAAAAGTAAATAGTATTGAGCCTTGAATTTGATACAATTTATTATTAAATAAATAAAGGCAACTAATTAGAAGTAAAAAGAAAATTTAAAACCAAGGACCACGGGACCAAGGATCTGAAATTGTTTTCTTCTCATACCGTTATTCTTGTGCTTTAAAAACCAATATGGCTGCTCAAATCAGAAGCTAATTATCCCATTGGCATAGCCACAAAATATTTGTTATGAGAAAAGAAAGAACTGGTAATAAATTTATTTAATGATTAATTTTGTTTGATGCTTAACGATATTTTTCCTTTAGTGTTATTTCTCCCTCAAACTTCAGCTTAGAAGTGACATTGTTATTGATAATGAATCACATTATCCAAATGTCAGTTATTCTTCATTAAAAAAAGTAAAATAATTTTGCTCCCTCAGGTAAATTTGTCTGCTGTACCACCGAAAACTTTGCTTCGGTTGGTTTGGTTTTCAAAATAACTGTCAACTGTAACGGTGTTTTCTGTGTAATTAAAGATGGCTTCCGTTTTCTTAGTAAGGTTGTGTTGACTGGAAAAATATTCACTATTTTGAAATTAAAAAGTGGTTTTTCATTAATTTTGATCATTTAGTCCTGAATAATCAAGTTTTAATCACACTTTTTATGTCCATTGTGTAACTCTATCATCATACTGCTTTAGAGGTCGTTCGTAAAATTACTTTCTTGTACTTTTTTTTATTTGGTAAGCTTATTTTATACAATTGCTTCTCTATTTCTACCCCTTACAAATATTTTTAAGTCTTTAAAATTTTTATTTATGTGTTAGAATAATGTCTTTCACTGATTCAGTTTGGAATTGATAATTATTGTACCCATTTTTTGTTATATTTTTTTCTGCAATGTATTTTAATATTTTAACGAAAATTTTTGTAATTTACTTTCTCACTGTGAATATTTATTATGCTTGTAATGGCAGAACAATAAAATCTTAGCTTACTTTGGTTAAGTGAGCATTTTATGTTTATAGGTTTGCTTGAGCTATTTTATGTTGTCTTGCATAAAGTAATTTTTGAAATTATTTTTGTCCGTGCAGATTTGGTTTGTTGCTTCAAGTGATATATATATTATATGTTTGGATTATACAGTTATTTTAATTCATACATGTAAGGCAAAACTTTTGGAATACATTATAGCTTGTGTTCATTCAGCTATTAGTGGTTTGCTGAGTGTTAAAAATTATGTATGGATTTGATTTCAAATAATCACTTTCAATTGATTATTGTAGTCATTTTTAGAGTCTTATTTAAAATTGAAGATTTTTTTTAATAAAATGTCGGTAACTATTGCTGACTGAATGAAATACAATAATGTGTTGGTTACCTTTTTAGTAATATAAAATTCGTTTATTGTAATGTTTGTCAAAGATTTTCATTTTAAATCAAAGTCTAGTATGATATTTATGCGTAAAATTATTTAAAATTGTGGGTAATTATCAGCAGCTGATTTCCGTACAGGCGTTGGAGGTGGTCGCCTGTTGCCTCGAGGCTAAATCTATGCGAGAAACATCGCAGTGCTAAGTCGACAGTGGATTTATGACATTGCAGCCTTGTTTAGAGTATAATCCTCTTCTCACTGAAAACTTTCTCCCTCTTTTCTTTAAAAAATTAATGAATGAAAATAGCCAAGCAAAACGCCGAGGGAACTAAGCCCTAGTGCGATTTATGTGTATCTTGACTGATAAATTAACCTGATAATCACACAGGAATGCACTTTATAAAGAATGAGATTTGCAGAAGACGACATTCCTTTGATGATACATCCATTGTACCCAAGACACAATGGTCTGTAAATTGATTTTACAGGTATAGAACTGCCCAGGACTGGCTTAAATAGGCAAAATAAGATTATCAAATAGGGAAAGTAGGATTACCAAATAGGCAAAGTAGGATCATCAAACAGACAAAGTAGGTAACTAACTGCCTAGGGGTCCACAACTTTTGGGGCCAGACTCATCTTAATACTTTTTTTTTGCATTATTATCAAAGTAATTTAATTTAATGCTTTCATTTAATTTTAAGAGCCAAGTACTTGAATTTAATCAAATTAAAATGAAGTATCTCTCAAGTTTCAGGATGTCATTCTTATGATTTTTTTTTTCGTATTTTGACATTTGCTTGCAGATTCAGTGTGGTTCAGTTTGTTTCGCAGTTAGCTGTCTGACTCAACAAACTTTGTATTGCAGTATTTAGATTGTGCAAAAAAAATTGTCATTTTTTTTACTACTTTTTAAAAAATTACTTACTAAATTAAAATTTTGCATTTTTTTTTAATTTGCAAGATACTGACACCAACTCTCGTGAATGTGATCCACAATTAAATATTTCGTTATTTCAGTTTGTTTTAATATTTGTAACTTCAAAACAGCTTGTATAGAGATTAAATAGATTCTAACAGTATTATTAAATTTTATGGAAGTTGAATATCCTGAATAACCATGTATACTTATAAATTAAATACATTATTTAGATTTCAGTCTGTCAATAACTATTCAAAGATTTAAATTTTAAAAAATTCATATGTCATTTGTAGAAAAACCATCATCATTTAGCTTCTCTTAGAGTGTAACTAAAATTCACATCTTTGCAATGCAGATATCTTCCTGAATCTTAACTGTATTCAAATGGAATTTTTATATAAGTTGCCCTATATATCTGGCTTTGGGCCATTCTCCACTGTAAACCCTCTGAACCCCCATTTTTTTTTTTTTACTTGTATATGTTTTTTATTTATGCAATATTAAAGTATATAAGTTAAACCTTAGGAAATGACATAAAATATTTGTTTTAACTAAATTTTTTAATATGGAATCAATTCTTGAAAGTCAGCATTATAATTTTTAAGTTTTCTCATTACAATCAACATATTTACATGTTTTTCCTTAATTGGAAAAATATTGTTACATTTCAATTTCTTTTTGAAAAAAAATATCTACATAATGTTCTTATTAAGTAAGGTAAGTGCTCCAGTAGTGGGCCACGTACCAGTAGTGGGCCACTTGAATTTTTAAGTTGAAAAACAAGAAATTCCAACATTCCAATAAAATAAGAGATCTGCCTCTGGTAGACTGAAACCCTTATCAACTAAATACCAAAGTCACAGCTTTTATTTCCTGTTTAGTTAGGAGCTAGAAAGTTTGTTGCTGAAGTTGGTCTCTGAGAGAAGCATTTTTAGCTTATTCTTAGTGATTTCCTTAAGAGGCAACTCTTCATTCAACTATTTTTTAGCATACATTCTATTTGTTTTTAAAATGAATTGTTATTGATATTATTTGATTATATAATGAATGTATTATAAACTATCTTTAAATTAAATAATATTGATAATTTATGGATAGTGAAGGGTGGCCCACTTTTGGATCAATGTTTTACTAAATGCTCCACTAGTGGGCCTAGAGGGACCAGTACTGGAGAACATGCTTTCTCTCAAATAGACTGTTTTGTGATGTTTAATAAGAAGGTTATATCTTGTAAAGTCTTTTTATTTAATTAGATTTGCTTTATTTTTATCAGAACCAGTAGTAGGCCACATGGCCCACTTCTGATACACTAATGGCCCACTACTGGTCACTAATGGAACATTCTGACAATTACTTAAATAATAAATATTTTATAGTACTGCTGAGGAAAAGACTGATATTCAAGAATTAGTTGAGCTCTGTAACGAGGCAGACAATAATAATTATCGCATTGCTGGACCATCGAAAAATATTCCATCACCATTAAAAAGGGCTCTTTTCTGGCTGCAGAGGGAAGATGATAAAAGAAAAAAAAAGATTTATTCAACCTAAAATATCCAGATTTAATATCCATAATGCCCCAAACAGAACTTAAAATGAAAGATCGATAATTAGCATATACCTTTAATAAAAAATTGGCTGTTAGAGAAAAAATGTAAATCTCATGTGAATAGAATCTATAAATAAAAGATTTCACCTATATCAAGCCATTTTTTATACTGTATAATGTTAATGTATTGTTATTATTACTATATATAATGATTTTATTCTTTTTTCTTTGGCACAATTGACAAATTTGGGTGGCCCACTTTTGGTATGCCCACTACTGGTACATCAAAAGTTTGCTATGCCCACTTCTGGTACATAGGAGTGATCTAAGTTTTTAATTTTTAAAAAAATATATTACAATTATTTTGATATTTCAGGTGATTATTATTTTAGATAAAAGTTTGAACAACCATAAAAAAATATAGATTAGCGAAACTTCTCAAAAATTTAGATGATAATTGAGAAAATACCCTTAAGTGGCCCACTACTGGAGCATTTACCTTAATGAGAGAAAAAAATAAAATATCAATAAAATTTTTCAAAAAAGGACGATTTATTTGAACAAAAATTGGATGTCCCGTGCATAACACAAAAACATGATCTTTTTTATTTTTCACATTTAATTTTATGGCAAAACAGAAACTGTTACAAATTTACTTTGTTTTTCTTGGTTCCAATTTATACTGTAAAGAAATTTTCTGCAAGTTTAATATTAAATGAAGTATTAGCACTTGTTTTCATGGCCCGTGCATATGAGCTTGCATCATACTTCACCACAATCCGATTTTCTGTAGAAATATTTATGGTGTTAACTGGCATGATATCAACATTTTGTTTTATTGGTTTTAGAGCATTTGTAAGAAAATTCGGTACTTTTCCGTTAGCCGGGCGCAAGCGAAAAATCGCCAAATAATGTAGAATTCCACCAAATTTCTAACAACCATTCTCTTGGTGACTTGGCTCACGTTTGGTTCACAATATTCGACATTTGCGCCCGTCTAATGGAAAATCGCTTTGCTTGGTGACTTGGCTTGCGTTTCGTTCACTTGGAGGCATTTGTGCCAAATCGCTTCGCTTGGCAACTTGGCTTGCGTTTGGTTCAGAATTGGCGACATTTGCGCCCGGCTAACGGAAAAGTACCAAAAATTCTAAACCTAGATGAACATTTAATTCCGTGCATTTTTGAAATGCCCGGTACTGCTTTTGCTTTAACCCATATGCTGTTATCTCTATTTATATCTTTATCTAAAAATAACATAACTGTTGTATATGGCACAGCTTTTTTAATAACATTTGCAAAATCTTCTGCTGACTGTACAATTGGGGCAGTTGATTTTTTTGACATGACAGCATTTCGTACCAAGCATTTTTTTTTTTTTTTTGCCTTGCCACCAATTCCATCCATCACATCTTTTCCCTGAGCCATTGCAAAATATTTCCAGTGGAAAGCTTTTTTTAATTTAATGCTAAGGTTTCGTTGCAGCAAGGTCATGTATCTATTTTTAAACTCGGGTGAAGAGCCATCTGGCCATATTATCTCTTTTAAAAAGTTGTTTTCCCTTGTATTTGACTAAATTTCTTCATGATTTTTTTCAATGAAAGCTGTCACAGTATTTTTTTCCTTCTCGGAAATGTCAAAACCTATTAAGTGAGTATTGCATTTTCCATGTACAAATACTGTAGCTGTAAATAGGGTTATGCTTTTTTGTGTCGAAAGTGTACTCTGGGCTTCATCCTGGTATAAGCAACTATAGTTCATGGCTAAATCCAATTCTAAGACTCTTGATTCAGGAAAATTTTTATCATTTTGGAATTCCTGAAATTGTATTCTTTTGGTGTTTGTTTATATGAGAACTTATTGCTGAAAAGTAGTCACACAAACAATCCAAAATTTCATGCATGTCTCTTTCACTATAGTGTTCAATTATCATCCTCTATCATTATTTCTTTATAAAATTTGATATTTAGGTCACCAAATTAACCACCTTTTTACTCAAAACTATGAATTAGTGTTGTTACTTCCCTGTTAAAAATAGTCCGTATTATGTATATAGTAAATATTATGAATTATGTAATAGCCTCATTAAAAACCAAAAAATACATATATAATTAAGTAAAATAGATAACTTTTTTCTTCAAAATTTTACCTAAATATCTTACCTGTTTCCTTTAGTAGTTTTTTATTTCATTAGAAATATAATGACCATCAAAATTTTTGAATTCCCACTGCTGAGATGGAGTAAAATTCAGACGTGTCCTATGCATAACACAAATTAAATACATTTTAAATTTTATTGAATAATGTATTTGGCAAAAATGTAGCATAATTGGATAGAGGTACTATTTTTCTGTTAGGAAAAAAATATAATCGCAAAATACAAGTTCTAAATTCACAGAGTTTGACATATAGAAGTCAAGGTGGAAATTAATTTTTTTTCTTAATCCCGTGCATAACGAACATATTAAATCATTTTTTAAGTATTTAAACTGTAATTATTGTTTTGTTTTCTACCTGAAATTTGAGAACCAGTCCTGCTTTTGAATTGAATTGCAAAACAAAATGAATACACATCTTATTTTACTATTTTTCCGTACTTCAAAAGTCTGCAAATGTCCCATGCATAACAGGAGAATAGCCCTTTGAAGTTATGAAAGAAAAATTGTGCTACGTCATATACGCATTAAAAAATTATTTACTACACTCACATTTCCTCTAATATTCAAAGTATTTACTTCACATTTTATTAGAGTACTTCACTAACTTATTATCATGGATTCTGTAAGTTTCGTAAGCAAAAAACATTCGGGAAAATTTGGGATTTTTTAAGAAAACCTTTATACCTTCCCGAATATTTGTGCCTTTTGTTAATACAAAATGCATGTAAATGTTGCGCTGATCAAGCGAAACCATTGATGAAAGTTGTAACTCATTATTGGCTTTCTGTAAAATGGGGCGAGTTCTAAATCATTTTCTTCATGAATTTTTGTTAGTCCCCTAAATGTCATCATTAACGAATCTTCCCTGTGAGTTGAAGCCTCTTCTTTACATGGTTGAAGTTCTAAAAAAATCCTTTCCGGGAAATATTTGAAAAAATGTACAAATCCAAGCTCATATTATTCTGTCACCCACCTCTACTTTGGATTAGTTATAAAAAATTATCTTAATTCATCTCGAAGTGCTGTTTTGTAAAAAAAAAACTTTGGGGTATTATTTTATTATTTCCCTCCTTTTTGCCTGTATTGTTGTTAGATTATACCATTCTGTTTTAGGACAAAAGAGTTGACACTGTTTGTTCAAGCTCAAAATTTAGACAAAATATAAAATAGTTCTTAGTTTATGCTAAAATTCATTATATAGTTCATAAACATAAGTTGGTGATTTATGAGCTCATTTTTCCTTTTTAACTGAATAAGTTTCATTTATTAAATGTCAGAAAAGAGAAAAATATTTATTAAAAACAATTTCGAATTGTTGCTCCTATTTAAAATAAAATTTGATTTCTTGAATACTGTTATGTCAAACCCATCTAAATAGATGCAAAAACCGAAAGCAATCGCTGCTACTTAATTATTTTATATTATCAAACAAAAAACATCTCTGTTTGGAGTAAAATGAAAAGGATAAAGGGATACGAAAGTATTTTAATTTCTTTATCTATTTTATATATACATATAATTAGGGTTCTTATAGTATATACTGGACTGTCACCGTATTTCCCTTCTTAGTCTCATATTAGTATTTGTTCCGTTTTCTCCCTAAACTCTGTCGGAAAGAAAATGAACGTATTATTGCATATTTAAACATAAGAAACATCAATATTGGCAACTCTGACATTCTGTTCAACCAATTTATATATCTAAAAGATTATTTGGAGAAAAATGATACCAACCAAAATTGCGATGCAACTATGAAATTGTGCATGGAAGACAAATGACTGAAGTTTTCTGCAGTACAAAGTATATTGATCAGAAGTCGTGTCCGGAGATGACTGAAGCAATTTTGATTTGTCATTATAATTTTAAAATGACTTGCACCAATTTTGTAATTATCTGAAAGAAGAAAATGATATAATTAAGAAAGTAAAATCAACTTTGAAATATGACTGGACTAAAAAGGATTAGCTTTGCATCTTTATTATTCTACATGTTTATTTTATTAGATTGCTTAAACTTTAGATCTTTTATCAGAGTAAAATAAACCATTACTTACCCACATTTTTCATGTTTTATTTATTTAGGACTTAAAACGTTCCGTATCAATGCTTGGAAACTATTGCAACCCTACATACAGGGGCTGCAAAACTGCAGCACCTCCTTTTTTTTTTTTTTTTTTTTTTTTGAGTGTATAAATTTAATCACTTATTTATTTAGTTTTGCATACAATATCCGAATCCATCAATAAAGTTTACTTTTGACGCTTTCAGCTTAGCCGAAAAGTGGAGGGTGAAAACAAGGTTACTTCAGAGAAATTTTCCTTAGCCATTGTCTTCTCAGAAAGTTTTCCCCCCTTCAGGAACTATAAAATCCAATCCCTTTTTAATGATTGCTTCTACTTGAGCATGCACATTTGCAATGTGATCTCAAATCTTCTTTTTTCTCAGTAAGGCATTTAACCAACAGGGGAACTGTAATCCCGGTAGCACCCTAGAGAGAGGGAAACTGTGTGTTAAACATTTTTTCCTGCAAAATCAAAACTTGAAAATGAATAAGGAAGTTCAGAAATAATTGATGGTAAATGAAAAGATTAATTTAAAAAATATTGTATTGTCAAAGAAAAAGTTGATCTTTTTGCTCGAAATAAAGACAGAAGAGTAGATTTCATATTTAAGTAGATTTAATAAGTATCGCTAAATAATATCTTTTACATTTTAGTTACACTACTATAAAACTTTTCTTGTAAATAAAGATCTATAATTTCATAAACATGCATATTTATTTTTACTTTATACTTCATGAATATCTGTAATGATCAGCCACAGTTAAATCAATCCTTATAAAATGAAAGAAAAAATAATTGTCAAAATATATTTTAAAGATAAATTTTTAATTAGCATTAAATAAAAAATAGTAATTTCTAAATTAAAATTTCTTTAATGAAAATCATCTTTATCAAGTAAAAATCTGATAATTTTTTTGTGAAATATTAAATTATTTAAAATTAATTTTTAAAAAGTGCAAATAATTCAGAAATCATCATAGATGTAAGACGGTAAGTTACAGCACCATCAGGTTGATAATCCACGAGCCACCACTGCCTACATATAATGTTATGAAAAATGGCATACCATAAATATCAAGACTTCTTGGACAAGGAAAAAGTATATTCTTTGTAAAAATGTTAGAAAATTAATGTTAAAAGTCAGATAAACGACAATACAAGAATTAGCTTCAAACTGAAGATAAACATAGACCTAGAATTAAAAGCTTAAGCAAGTCATTTTACATTACACGTTTGTATCATCAAAAGAGTTTTTCAGGAGGGAGCCTCAAAATAATTTAGCGCCTCGGGCCTCACTTTGTCAAAATCCACCACTGGCAATTATTAGAAATCAAATTAACTTAGTAGTTGATGGGAGGATCATTCAGGTATTGGGCTTATAGCTTAGTTATTGCTCGATACATCTTATTGAAATATAGTGTTACTGTGTAAATGTGTTGGAAAAGTAATAGGTTAAATTTTTGGTAAAACTTAAGGATCATGTGGGGTCTCGTTGCCATAATCGCGCCAACCTTTAAAAAATCGCCAAAAGTAATGGAAAAAAGAGGGTCAGAATTGCAACGTTTGGCGATTAATCGCCTAAAACAAACAAAATTTTGGAGACCAAACAAAAATTCTTGAGTCTAGGCAAATTTGGGTTTTGGTGCTTTTAAGTCCTTTGGAATGTGGATAATATTGAACAGTTTACGCTATAAATTGAAATTGTATTTCTGAAATCTTTTCCAAAATTATTTAATGTTTTTTTTTATTTATAAATAAATGCTGGAATATAATTTATGGAAAATGTGTTTTGGCTAAATAATGCAAATACAGGGTGTGCGAAATGTATCATTACACTTTAAAAAATAATTAAAAATAAACAAAATTATATGCACTTACAGTTTTTTATGTTCCATAAAGAAAGTATCGAAGGGTTTTTTTTTTTTGCAATGCTTTATTCCACGGTTTCAATGTGCTCGCCGCGCTGCGAATCGATTTTCGAGGACTACGGTGAGAAGTTTCTTGAATTCATTTAACTTCATTGAAGCTTCTGCTAGGGCAGCCAGATTTTGGTTTTGGCAATATGCTTCCTATCATCATAAATCTTTCATGCCGTTCTTGGTCTTTCATGGGTCTTGAAGGTGGACTTTGATTGTAGGTAGTCCGAAATTTATGCTGTGCCTGTGTTGCAGATTTAAATTCGTTAATCCATGCTACAACTTACTCTTGTTCTTGCAGTGATGCCATTTTGAAATGAGAATGTTGAAAAACATTGATTTAGTGCCATCTAGTTTACATTTCATTTAAAAAAACTTTGATATTTTCTTTGTGAAACATAAAAAACCGTAAGTGCATATCATTGTTTATTTTTAATCATTTTGTAAAAGTGTAAAGATACATTTTGGACACCCTGTATATAAAACAATAAGAAGAAAAGTAACAACTTGCAAACATCTGCATAAAATGGGTTTTATATTAACCCCTTGCAGTCGGCAAATTTCGCTGATGGGAGCAGCAATGGGAGGGGATAATAGAGAAATTTAGCATTTCACAGTTACTTTTCTGTACGGGATTTAAAGCCAATATATGGATATGAAAACACACAGAAATTGTGTTTAATAGTACTTATAATACATTAAAACATTTTTTAAAAATTTTGGTAGTTTTCCATTCTACGAAGACTTGCGAAGGGGTTTATATGAGATATGCAATAAATAAAAAAGAAATAGTTATAAGAATTTCCATTTTTATGAGATCTCTTTATTATTAGATTCTGATATGTTATGTTGCCACCTCAATTTAGAGATTTTTTTTACAGGTGGTCCCTTGCAGAAGGAAAGCTGAGGCCACTGGCTGAAGGAGGGAGACGTCCCCGCGCTCTTCACTTTGGCGGGAGGATGAGCGAAATATGGATTCAATGTTTCTCCTGCTGTATAACTGACGAACCGCCTCCTGTAAGATTTTACTTTCTCTTGTACTTTAAAAAAAAATTCAACCTCGAGATTTTGATGAATTGACACATTTTCTACCTTCCTGTGTTTGAAAAAACATATATTTTTGGAGTTGTCTGTATGCCTCTCTGTAACCACAATGATTTGAAAGGGCAATAAGCTAGATGTGTGAAATTTGGTATGCATTCTTCATACAAAATTTTAGATTCCTGTCGCATTTCAGACAAATTCTGATATGAAATATATCTGTCTATAGGCATGTGAACAGGGTAACTCAAAAACTTAATAATCTAAATGCATGAAATTCGGCATATTGTTTCATCATCAGAATTCTATCCCTATAACAAATCATGGTTCAAATCCCACCAACAGGTTAATTGTCGATATCTTCATGTGTATGTGATTATGATTACTCCAAAATGCAACAACCTATATAAATGAAATTTGGTATGTGATCTTATCAGAATTGTAAAACTATGAAATTTCATGTCCAGTAGGTCAACAGGTAGGCATCTAAAATGCAGGCTCGGTTTTCTTCACAATACCGTGATGCACAAAATGAAGTATATTGTGTTAGTGTACAAGAAAGTTGAGCGTAGAACAGTCCCAATTTTTTTTTTTAAATCCTTTTTTTAGGTTGCTGGAATATCTACTACTTAGATTTATAATTTTAGAGTTTTAATTAAATTTCTAGACTTCTTTACTGGCTATTCTATAGGTAACTAGTTCAGCAGAATATTTTTTTGTTATAAAGTTTTTATTACCATGTTCAGAATGTCTTTAATTCACAGTAAATAATGAGTTTAAGTAAATTGTTTGGATTTGCTTTAAAACTCGTATGCAATATAGTTTTCTTTTTTGAAATTGGACTTTATCATTTATGGTAACGTATCGATGAAACTTTTTAAGATAGATTTTAAGCTGTTGAAATACCCTGATTCTACTATATGGTATTAACATCAAACAATTTATTGGTATCAGGTAATTGAAAGTTGAAAAAAATCTGATATGAATGAAGTTGTGTATATCAGTGATCATATCTACTATCTTATTTACCAAAATATCCCATCATGTAGCTTTGAAACAAGGCAGTATTATATTAATCAAAATAAAATGGAAATCTGATTTTTCATTGGATAATCATTTGTGTTCATTTTACTTAATTAGTGAATGTTTTTACCAATGGAAATGTTTATAACTGATTTTCTTGGATTTTAAATGTCATCTACCTATAGTTTAAAAATTGATTGAAAAAGAACAATGATTGTCTTTTCAATAAATGTTTATATTAACATCCAAGTACTGATTTATTAATTTTTTTCCTTTGCCAGAAACGGAGGCATAGAATTGACAGATCTATGATAGGTAGTCCAACAAATTTCAGGCATACTGCTCATGTTGGATCTGGAGATATGAATGTCCATGTAAGTATACATATTTTTGACATGTATTGACTTTTTAAATACATATGTTGTTCCAATATATTTTTATAAACACAAAATTTTCCATGAAGATACAAAATCTTTTTAACAAAAAGTTTTCATTTCATTGGTGCCTTCAGATTCCAATGTTCTTTGAATTATTTATTGTATAATGTCACTTCTTTACTTATCTGGATTTTATTTATCTGCTTTTCTCCAAACTGATAACCTGTTCTCGAATTGTAATCGGACTAAACAAAGGGAAATTATTTTGATAATATCCTCTTTTGTTTATATTGTTTTGTATTTTATATTTAATCTGATTAAATATATGAAAGTAATCAAATTTATTTCAGTAATATTTTTTGGAACCTCAACAAATATTGGAAAATATGTGTTAAAACGAGAAAATTAATCAAATTAAATGTTCCCTTTTAAAAATTGCTTTGCCTGATTTTGTCACAAGAAGTTTCACATTTTCATCAGTGGCATCTCTAGTTAACAGTATGTAGAGGACTCCAGCAGACCATTTTGTTGCTAAAGACTTCATATGTTTTCTACAGATGTTACCATTCTAAAAAGTTTTCCTTAAAATTAAACACTTTGAGATTACATTCATGACAGTTTAAGCAAGATTGGTTGATTCACTACATAGTCTCCCCTTCCCCCAAATACATTCAATTTGAATTGTTATTGACCATGATTTTTATCCTATTCATGCTTGTTTCAAAATTAACTGGAAAATATGATATCACTGTTGTTTTTTCCCCTTCGTAAATGGTTGTATGCGATCAATAAATTTTATTATTTTTTAAGGATATATTGATGACTGTTTTTGCTGTTGATTTTTCGCTGTCTCTGTGATTATTGGATAGATTCCTTAGGAACTCTCCCTATTGCAGTGGTTTTCATGGCATGATTCCGGAAAATTTCTGTAGGTCTTCACCGATAATGACCCCTCAGAACCCAAACCACCCTTCGTTCAAAAGTTTATTTATATATATGTGTGTAACGCTTTTGCCCATGTCATCTTGTGAACAGGATAATGAGTAATTTTGATTTAATTTTAATCAGCCTGGGATAGAAAGGATAGTGAAATTCTCGGCCGAGTTCTTAGATGGGCTATCCAGCTCAAAGAGATAGAAATGGTGTGGAGGTGAAATTTTCATTTCCCAATAATTCCTTTAAAATTGAAAATAGAAAAAAAAATTCAAATTATCCGAAATATCTTCTTATAATGGACAATTTTTGTATTTAAAGTTTTTTAATATCCGCAATTGTTTAGAAATTATGAACTAAAATGTGAGGGTGTTTCTTATTTTGAATTTATAAAAATCATGTCATTAGTTTGACATTCTTTCTACAATTGACATTTACGGGAGATAACACACTACCCCCCCCCCCACACACACACACTTAAAGTACCTCTCAACCTATGCATTTTACCCCTTGTTGGAAAGCTCTCTTCATTTGCAGTCTCTTCCATTCTTGCATCTCTAAACCTTATGAAAATAGAGGGTGAAATGTTCTTTTCCTTATATCTCCGGACTAAAAGATTTGCCCATGTTATCTTGGGAATATGATAGCTAGAGTAATTTTGATTAGATTGTAACCAGCGAGGGATATATTGTAAACATGGTAAAAGTCTTGACCGAGTTCGTAGATGGGCTATCCTGCTCAAAGGAAGTGGAAATGGTGTGGGGTTGAAATTTTCATTTCTCCTTAATTCCCTTATGTTTGAAAATAGAAAGAAAATTATTAAATAATTATTGCCTTATCATAAGGAACAATTTTTGTATTGAAAGTGTTTTGATACTGCAATTGATTATAAGGTTATGAGCTGAAAAGCAATTTTCGATCCCCCCTCAACTTATCATTTCCCCATAACTCCGTTATGATTGAATATAGAAATAAAATGTTAATGGTTTGAATTATAATCTTATAATGAACAACTTTTATGTTGAAAGTTTTTTAACAGATAACAACTGCAATTGCTTAGAAGTTATGAACTGGAAAATGATTTTCAATTCCCCTCCCTCTCCCTATCTTATCCTTTTACCATAACTATCTTACAATTAAAGATAGGAACATGGTTTCCGCGCACCTGGAAAGTCAGGTAAAGTCATGAAAAGTCATGAATTTGGATAATGGTTTAATTTTGTCATGAAAAGTCATGAAAAACTATAGGCTATCATGGATTCGCAAGGCTTTAATCGCCTAATAATAAGTTTAAGAAATTTATATTATTTATTTAAGGATTCTCCAGCTAGAAGAGCAGATTTTACTAGAATTATAGGTTGTTCTATTTTTCCGAAAAAAGTTTGTGCTGTTTGGTGGCTAGAAAACAGTGATTGCATAGCAAGAGCAATTGAAATAGTTGAGCCAGTCACGAAGTATCTATTACAATTAAAACATACTGATAGCCAACTTAAGGCCTCTTTGAAAACGTCTATGAAAGATCCTTTCATAAAATGCAAACTTGCTCTTGTTAGGTCATTGTCACTACAATGCGAAACTTTTTTGATAAATTTTCAAAGTGAAAGTGTGTATGCCCTACATGTATGCAGAATTGTCTCGGCCGTTAGGAGGGATCATAAAAAAATGTGTCAAGCCTGAAAAAGTTGTTGAGGGCTCAGCATTGTTGAAACTTGACCTCAACTCTAAAGATAGTCTCTTGGAAGCTAAGAACATAGATATTGGCTTTGGAGCTAAAAAATACTTGAAAGAGTTAAAATAGCTGACAAAACAAAGATCTTTTTTTTCTGGACTGTCAGAAAATTTTGCAGAATTTGGCTCAAAAAATTATTGATAAGAGCTCACTCAAATATAAACTTGTTAGAGGTTTATCCAGCTTGCATCCTTCTGTTATGTTGAATTCAAATATTGGGTTAACTTGGTTTAACATAGTTCTTGAAGTACTACATAATGCAAACCAAATCACCGAGACAGTGGCAGAAAGAGGAAAAGACCAATATGTATCCTTTTGCTCTGTTGTCAAAGTAAGACATTAGGATGAGTTTGAAAATTTTTTGTCTGATGAGTGCAATCTAGAGCTCGATAACTTTTACTATGGATTATTGTCAAAGGAAAAAAAGTGGGAAGATCTGTGGCAGGTTGTAAAATTATGCTTTATATTCTCCCATGGAAATGCTTCAGTGGAAAGGGGCTTCTCTGTCAATAAAACAATGCTAGTTAAAAACTTGAAAAAGTAAAGTTTGATTAATCATAGACGAGCATACAATGGAATTAAATCTCTTGGGGGAGTTGAAAATGTCTCTATTACTAAAAGAATGTTGTTAGCTGTTCGTGATGCGAAGCATCCTTATAGAGCGGGTTTAGTGAGGAAGAAAGAATATTTAGATAAAAAAGCATCAAAGACACAAGAAAAGAGAAAATTAGAAAATGAATTGCAGCAGTTATATAATCAGAAAAGGAAAATCCGATTGGAAAAAGAGAAGAAAGAAACTGAATTTGAAGAAAAAATTCAAATTTTGGAGGAAAAGAAAAAATCCTTACTGTGAAGATTCAAATTAAGTTTAAATATAAGAACTTTATATTGAAACATTAATTTTTAATTAATACAGAAATGTAAATAATCATTATTGTGATACATTAAATATTTTGAAAAATCATCACAGTTGCATTATTTACTGCTAATTTTACTTTCTTATCATTTGGCTAAAGTTATTGAATTCAACTTGAATTAGAAAAATTTTGGTTGCATATACAAAACTGCTATATGATTAAGATTAGATATGGAAATACAATAAATTATTTCTATGTACACGAGTTTGTAAAAATTTATAAGTACTTTTTCTATCCCAAAATTCCTGTATTATCTCCAAACGCATACCTTTTTTTTGCATTTATGTAAGACGTTTAATTCGTATATACTTTAACTAAAGCATTTTTAAGTCATGGAAAAGTATTGGCCGTAATCAGGGAAAGTCATGGAAATTCATGATTTTGTAACACTGTATTTTGGCAGATACCCTGTAGGAAGAAAATTCCAAATAGGTGAATTATAGTCTTATTGCAATGAACAGTTTTTATGTTACGAACTTTTTGATAGCAGCAATTTATTAGAAATTATGAGCTGAAAACTGATTTTAAACCTGCCTCCGTTCTGTTTACGTTGCATTACAGTACGTTTTAAACTGTGACACCTTGTCGAAATGCTCCCATCACTCGCATTCACTTCCACTTTTTAAACAGTATACTAGCTGATATACCCTACATTGATCTGGATTAAAATGATTTCATGCATAATATTTTGAATGTAAAAACTACTATTATATAAAAATTATAATACACAAAATCCTTTTCTCATCTGAAACATTTTTTAATTATAATGAGAATATCAATTGAACCTGATGATTTTTAAAAACAGCTGATAGCTAATTTTCTCTATAAACTAGTAATTATTTGTTACATAGGCACTTCATATTCTGTTGGCAAATACTGAAGTATAAGAAAGGTTGTAATAAATATTTTGAAACAATTAAATTAAATAATTAATTTTTCAATAATTAAAAGCATGAGAATAAATCAAATCAATAGTTGGGTCCTGATATAAATTGTCTACCTTTAAAATTTTCTTTTAGCATTCTTCCAGAATTCTGTTGATGTATTCTGGTTACAGTCCATTGTATTATTCTTCTTCGGCAATAAAAAAGTATCATTACGATTTGTGTATAAAATTAATTTTGAAGTTATTAAAATGAGAGAAACAAATAGTACTGAAATGAAATTTATGTCATTGAGAGCTAATATTTTGAAATTGAGTATGGTGTAACAATAGTTTCACAAGATATTTTTTTCCGAAAGATATCGCGGAAAATCGCCAAAATCTTGCTTAATTTTTAACTAGCTGAAATTTTATCCAACTTTTGGGCTTTGAAAAGTAGACAGTGATTTTTCTCTAATCTTAAATAATAAGCTTGCAAAGCCTGACTGAAATTGGTTCAGTGGTTTAGGAGGAGATGTG
>BGPR01010259.1:38186-53334 GCA_013235015.1 Araneus ventricosus | reverse complement strand
CGATCCTATGGTTTATCCTCTTCTATTTCTGAATGGAGAATGCGGCTGGAATTCCAACTTGGAACATGTTGAAGAAAGAAGATCTGCAAAACGTGTTAAGGTTACATAGTTGCAATATTATTCCTACAGGTTTGCTGTTCGTAATGCAGATATGATGTAAGTGCTCCTGAAGCGATGTGGAGACTCATTGAATTTTCTCTCTCGGAAAAGTCTCATGTAGGTAATCATGAGGTTGGCTGTTCACTTGCCAAACTAACAGCAAGTAGTAAAAAAAAGTGCAGTGATAATGCTACTTCAAAATTTGATGCCTTCAAAAGGCCTGTGCAGCCTGCTGTACAACAAAGCTAATAGTGACAAAACTACAACGTAACGTTATTGAAGCAGAAATGATTGAATCAAGCTCAAAAGAAACATTTTTAATTCCCAGAATTTATCCAATCGGACAATAACATGCCTTTTAGTTTTAAAAGAAAACAATTCCCTGCACATTTGGCATTTTCAATGACCATTAATAAATCCTAAGACAAAACTTCTAATAAAGTGTGTTTGGTATTAACTAATCCTGTTTTCACACATGGCCAACTTTATGTTGGTTTGTCTAGAGCCAGGTCATTTGATAGCGTTTCAATTATCTCTTCGACCAAAGAGGTATGTAATTGTGTTTTCAGAGAAAAACCGTGAACATTAACATATAACCCTTTTATATGTATGTAGCTTATATTTTATATATAATTTAAATTTTGACCTGCAATACAGTATTAATTTTTTTAAAAATGTATATCAATTGTTTAAGAGAATTCTTTTTTTAGTGTAATGATGTAGTGCAAATTTGCTCATTTATTAAGTGTCTTATGCAAGGATGTCTGACTTTTACGGTGAATAATAATGGAAATTTTTCAAATCATGTTTTGTATATACAGGAATGAAATTTTTTGTAATGTTCAGAAGGGCAATATATTGCCACAATCTCTTTATTAATAATATTAAATCTAATTTGTTTTTAGAATAATTATATTGTTTTGCAACTCTTATTCATTTGGTTATCACTTTCATAATTTTCTTTGTTAGTTTTATTTGAAGAAAAATATCTTTTTGAGGCTAAAATATTTTATTCTGTGCTGATTTAAATTAAAGCATCAGAAGCAAAATATATATATAAAGCTGATTCATATATATATATATATATATATAAATTTTACAATATTTTTGCTAAAACGCAGTGTTTTCATTGTAGCAAGCGAAGCGAGCAAGGTTTGGGTAGCAAACACGGCAGGATTGCAATCCTCCGGGGGATTGGCGATCTTTCGCGAGCAGGGGCTGAGCCACCTAGTAATAACTAATTTTATTTTAAAAAATTAGATTACGCTTACTTGAGGGCGCTTATCTCTCTCCCTCCGCAGATCCACTTCCATACTCATATATTGTTAATCAAAATTTTTATATTACAAGTATTTAAGTTATTGTTACGCACATATTACATGTATTTAAACCAGTATACTGTCTTAAATACTTCCAGTATATTTTTATACTGGCTCAAAATTTCCAGTATGTTTTCATACTGGTATCAAAATTTCCAGTATGGTATCATACCGGCTTCTAAATTTCCAGTATGGTTTCATACCGGCTTCAAAATTTCCTGTATGGTTTCATACCGGTTTCAGAATTTCCAGTATGGTTTCATACCGGTTTCAAAATTTCCGGTATGATTTCATACCGGCTTTAAAATTTCCAGTATGTTTTTACTGGTTCCGGTATCATTTTGATACCGGTATTTTGAATTTTTTCCAATAGGGTCATACGATGAATAAACTTGAATATAAAAACTGAATTGTTTGATTAAGTTTGCTGTTCAATATAATTTGAAAATTTTCTAATTTATTTAACCATTGAAATGTATAATATCTTTAAACCCAACAAAATATGTTGAAGTGCTTCTATTTACACGAAATTAAAATTCTAGTTTAAAAAAATTATAAAAATGCCGAACATGAAAATACCAAGAAATTCGAAAAGGTTTCTTTTTTCATACATTTCTTGGAATCACATTCATTCCATTCTTTGTTTTAGAATAAATTATTCCATTTTTTAAGAATTTTGTCTTTGCCTTTTTCCATATTTCAGCATTTATAAGGAGTTGAGTAAAACGTGAGATTATCTTTTTTTGATGGACTGCCTAAAACAATCTCTTTTCAACTTCTGCAAAATTAATTAGAAAAAAGTCAAGATTTTAAGAAAACGGATAGAATATAGTGTGTTAAATTAACATATAAATTAACAATAATATAAAATATAATATTATATTATTATAAGATATATAATATTATATTATTATAAGATATATAATATTATATTATTATAAGATATATAATATTATATTATTATAAAATATAATATTATAATAATAATATTATTATATATCATTATAATAATATATATTATGTTGATGTATCATCATCAAAGAAAAACAATAGGAACGTTATTCTAACGAATGAAAATGAAATAATCTAGAAACAATTGTGTTTTTTTGAATTAACTTATGTATGCAATCTTTCTTGAATTTTTAAAGATTTACTTATATGTGTGATATTAAAAATTACACTATATGTATTGGCATACGGTTGTTATATATATGACTAACGTGATTTTTTCCAGGTAAAATGCAAATTTGAGTTACTTGATTTCAATTCAAAGGGCGCCTTTGGGGAACTGATTCCTGTCTAACTCTAGATTCCGATGTCATTGCGATCTAAGCAATGATTCACTTTTAAAGTCTATTTAGAATTTTTAATTAAAAAATAATTAAATATTCAAATTTCAGGACATAAACCAATGCATCATTAATTCCTTAACGCCAGACTATTTTTAATAGGTATTCATTGTAGTGTTTATGAATACATGCAAACGATGTTACAAAGAAGAAAACTGCTTCTAGTATGCAAAATTGCATTCTTATAATTTAATGGCGTAATAGAATTATGTAATAAATATTTTAATATTGTGTGATAATTCATTTAATTTGAGCTATAGTACCGAAGACCGAGAAAAAGAAACGGGAAAAATTGATAAAAGATATTCAGAAACATTGTAATCATCGATTCTACACAGGTATAGAATCGTTAAAATGTCTCGAAACGATGTTATATTTTCTTTTGGATTCATAGCAGTACTTGCATTCATTGAACTCAATCTCAAATGCTTCTTTAAATGGAAACGATTGCCCGCTTGAAATCTCAGTAATTTTGATGATGTTATTTTTAGTTTTCCTGCTTCATTACCGTTCTGTAAGATAAATTAGCTTCCCCTAGATATCCCAAAGGAGTCAGTAGCGTATTGCTTGTTATGTGATTCTTAATGATTAGGAATACTGAGTTCCGACAAAGAGTAATTGCTTGAGAAACTATAATGGCCACCGTATTTCCTGACCACTTGCTAATTACCTTCAGAAAAATGGAATGATTTTGATAGAAGATGTCTCCTTCTCCTACTTCTGATGCAGAATCAAGCGATTAATGTTGAAAAATGATCCATTTCTCAATCATTCATTTCAAGAAAGGTCTTTTCTGTTAGGTATAATGCACTTTTTTATCTGCACTTTTAAGCATTGAGGTTAGTAATATATATGAAGTTACAAGGATAGAGAATATGCAATTCAGTTAATATTGATTTTTAAAAGCTTAAAAACTAAAGAATAAATTCAGATATGAAAAATTTTCTGTGTGGTATCATTGAGATGTACTGAATAATACTCATTTCACATTTCCAAATATAGTGGACGCAGTGCAACGCATTTTTAAAAAGGCAAAGAATACAAAAAATCTTTGGAACAGGTGATATAATAGATTGATATTTATACATATCTGAAATCAACTCTATTTTTAAATATTTAACAAATTTGTTTCAAAGATAATGAATAACATATTTTTTAATTTTATTTTACTGAACGAATACATATTTATATCAGTTAATGACAGTTTTTGAACCTTTAAAGCATGCATGAATCAGCATTTTTATACATGAGGTTTTAATGAAAAATTCGTCCTGCAAACCATGATCTTAGTTTCTTTACAAAGATAACTATGCAATTATCGAAATTTCATAGAATATATAGAAGTATTATATATTCATAAGGTATAATTGATAAGCAGTCACAGAAATTGTATTGATAAAACGTTAGTTCAGCATCAAGTTTTAAAGTTGTATGACGCTATTTCGGTGTGAACATTGTAAATTTGAACAGTAGTTAAATGGTGAAGGTAAAACCTGAGCTGGCATCCTTTCTCCAAACTCACCCATAATGTTAGTAGAAAGCGTTTTATCTCGGCACTTTTAATATGCACCAGGACAATGTATACCACGGATCTCAGGTGATATCATATCTTTAACATAAGCTTAAATACTGTCACCGTGGCCCAACTCAATTTACAGGCATAGTGTTGAGATATTAGAGTACAATAAAGGTTCCCAAACGTTTTGGTTGTGCGGACCATCTACTGCGTAAAAACTATTTTGAGGCCCACTCACTAAATATGCAAGTAAAAAAATATGAACACATATATATGTGTTCATATTTTTTTACTTGTATTTTACTTTTAAATATATATTTATATAAATATTACATTCACGGATATGTCAGTAATTAGTAAAGCTTACTGTAGAAGGATTAAAAACATATTGTTTTATGATATAAATCAAAAAACGAGTGAAGACTCTTAAAGCTTCCCTGACTTCGAGTCTTTACTCTCAACATTTCCCAAATTTTCTTTCAGAACAAGGTTTTTCTTATTTTTATCTTTTTTTTATCCACACTGTTTTTTTCACTATTATAACGTGTTCTAGCGTTCTTAGCCTTTTTTTTATCCACACTGTTTTTTTCACTATTATAACGTGTTCTAGTGAAGTTTACTGACTGAGACATAGTATGATGGGCTGATGCTAATTTCCTCTTTATTGATTTCTCCTTCTATATTTGTAAAGCATTTTTTTACAGATGTATCTGTAAAAATTGATGTTTGCCTTTTTCCTACCTCTGTTACTTCTTTTCCTTGGCCCTGCTTTTTGAAATGGCCTCACATTCAGGTCTTGGGAATGACTTTGTAATGCAAGTGCCACTTGCGCCAGTTCTAACAAAAAAAATTGCGATGGGTGTAAACTTGTCTCATCGCCATATTTTTGTTATAAATCAGCATATAAGCTTTATTCATAATAAAAATAATCAACTAAATAGCTTAAAATAACCACAAAAGAACAACCTAAGAGGATAATCCATAATAAGTTATAATATTATAATAGTCCGAGCTCAATAAATCTAATAAGTAAGGGTAAAATTTACTAAACTGGTAAAAAATCAGAAAAAGTTGTCCACTTCACGGTCCACTTTCAAGTCTGACTCCAAACTGGCGTGAGTATTAATGGAGGCTGAGACACTTAGTAATAGTATGTGAAATATAAGCCTTGTGTTAACTTGCCCCGGTCTCCCCTACTTTTATATTCCTTAGGTAAATGTCATTGGCAGAACCGTGGAATACTGATTTCATACTTATGTTTTAATGCTGTTATTTAAGTATCACATATCAAGGTTAGAAGTGCAACATGTCATCACCGATCTTTATTAACAAAAATACGAATCAATTACTTTAACGAATAACGCTTCCAAAAACAGATTAAAGATAAAATTAAAGTTTCTTTCCACGGCCCTTTGTTTTAACCCCTAAACAACATTTTTGCAAATCTTGGTGTACCCTAATTTTTAAATGCTGATGCAAATATCTATAAGCATTTTTTTAAACTATACCATTCTACACACAAAATATCTGTGAGAAACATAAATGCTTCAATATAACTTTACTTCGAGAAAGATAATTTGTTCAATTTATGCTTCTAAGGGGAATAATTTTAAGCGAATTTTCTAGAATATAAATGAGAAATGTTATGACCTGATTTTGAATATGGTTCATGATAAGAGACACTGCAAAAAAATCACATTTGGAAGCATTATCTCTCCAGTTTTTAACTATCTCATTTACTACTTGAACAGACTCATGGGAAACATAATCTCAGACATGTTTACGTTATCTCTAATTCTACAAGACTTTAACCATACACATAAAAATCAGGAAATTCTCTAAGGAAACAGCCTCATTAAAAGGAATAGGAAAGAAAGTCATTATTAGAGCATTTTTTTGTTCAAATAAAATGATCATTTACTACAATGTATATTTTCTGCGTACTGCGGTAAGATATCTTTTCACTAAGAATAAAGTTAAATGTTTAATTCTATACCCGATATTATACAAATTTCTTTTCATAAAATTTATCTCATTCAATAAAAGTCCTATTATTTGTATGAAGCGAGTTTGATATTACATGAACTGCTAAGTAAAAGTTGCTTTTCTTTAGAATTCAAAAATATTCTGTTTTAAATGATAAAGATACCATTTCAAAAATAAAGGGACTTTCTTTTCATACTGAAGAGAAAAAATTATTAGCCATAGGTTGCAGTCAAAAACGATGAAATGAAGAATTCATTAAAAGTGAATAAACGCATGTCATATAAAATAATGAAACTGATATACACAGGCCTCCAAAAGTTAAAGTACAATCGGTTTTTTGCGTCTAATTTGCAAATGAATGAATGCAGAAACAACAAAATTCCGAGGGAATGTGCACTAAACAGTTATTTATTGAATGTGACACAGAAATTTACATAAAACTTATTGTTTTATGTAAAAAAATTGTGAATCATTTTAGACGCAAAATGATTCACAACAAAAAACGCACTCTTGGTGGAAAAGTCCATTCTAGGAGAAAAAGGTACATCTCAGTTTTATGTGGTAAAATGTCTTAGAAACATTACAAAAATGGGTTCTAATAAGGAATGTGTCCACCCCTAACTTTAATGCATTGGCGGCATCGACTTTCCATGTTGTCAATTAAGTTGTCGGACACCGAAATGGGAAGCGAAGACCAAACACAGAGTAAGCCTTGTTCCAGTTCATCTAACGACCTTGGAGGCGGACTTAAAGTAGCAACTTGTCTTCCAAGATAGTCCCAAAGATGTTCTATCGGATTCAGGTCTAGAGATTGAGCTGGCCATTCCATTCACTCCAAACCGTGACCCTCAAGATAGTCCTCAACAACCACAGCTCGGTGAAGTCGTGCATTATCATCCATTAGAATTAAATCATTACCAATAGCACCGGCATATGGGCGGACATATGGATCAAGGATTTCATCCCGATATCTCACACCAGTCCGAGTTCCTCCATGGAACACATGCAGATCAGTGTAACCACCGAGTGAGATCCCTGCCCAAACCATGATTCCACCACCTCTGTAACTGTGTCTTTCAAGAGTGTTGGATTGATGGTATCTGGTACGTTGTCCCCTCCAGATCAGCAGACGCCTTGAATAGCTCTCCAGTGTGAATACGGACTCGTCTGTGAAGAGTACAGAAGCCCATTGCTGTCTGGTCCAGGAAACGTGTTCTCTTGCCCAACATAAGCTGGCCCTTCTCTGCCCTCCGTTGAGGAGGATATACACAACTGGTCGCCTTGCATAGAGACCTGCATTGTGAAGGCGTCTTCGCACCGTAGTAACGGAGATTCTTCTCCCTGATGCTACAAAGTGGTCTGCAACAAGCTGCTGCACAGTAGTGTTTCTTCTCCTTCGGGCCGAAAGAGATAGAAAACTGTCTTCTGCAGGTGTTGTAACTCGTGGTCGGCCCGAAGCATGTCTTCTGGACACAGGATCTTCGGATTGATATTGATCCCAGAGTCGTTGGACCACACTGCGAGACACATTGATATATCTAGCAGCATCAGCCTGTGACAACCCCATTTCCATCCATTCGACCGACGCCACCTTAACGAATCGGGCAAATGACTTCTCCTAGACATTGCTAGACTCTAATGGCTATTGTCAACGAAACTGCCAACAACAGTTGAAAATCAAGAAAACTTACACACGAAATTACGAAAGCTTGATATTTGCATAGTTTTCTCTCACTCATAAAAACCTGTTCTTTTCTATAAAATAAAAGTGGTAGCATCGTTTTTGCATAAGTGTTTTTAAAGTTCGTTATTATCATTCATATAAACTATGAATTTTATTGTTACTGACATCTTTTCATGGTGAGCTTCGAAAACATGTTGTACGTTAGCTTTTGGAGGCCAGTGTATTCCATTTCCATTCAGTTAAATCCCGTTCGTAATATCCTATTAGCAGCAGGTTAGCGAACTGGAAAAACATGTACAGTAAATTGAACCTATTTCATTTCGTATTTGTCAGTGTTCAGTCATATTGCTATAATTTTTACCGTTAAAGTTCAACAGCCTTTTATATGCGCATTAAAAGGTAATCTGCAGATTAACCGATTTGTTACGTATAAGAGCGTAATCATATGCATAGAGTTTTCAACTATTTACGTAGATAATGCGCATGTTCATGTATTCATAATCGTTAAAGTGAAATATTTTGTTTCTCTCTTTTCGAAAAATAATATGAAACAAAACATGTCAATACTTAACAATATTTTTGCTTACAATCTGCTGATTATTTCAGCAAATACAAATTATTACGTTCCAATAACTGTCAGTATATTTATTTATAATCCACTTATCATTATATGAAATTACTTATAACTTTTAGAGTAACAAAATAGCATGTTTTTCAGTTAGTAATACCGAGAATTTCTGACATGTTTCTCCGAAAATCAGTTTGCCAGGATAAAAGCGTTGCTGTTGTTGTGAACAAGAATTGCTTTTTCACTTTAACGAATGATAATAAGCGATGCACTAGATTATATTGGTAATCTGCAGGTTAAACATTTAATGTAAGAAATGAAACAATTTTCCACAATTTTGCTGATCTGCATATTACCTGATTTCCGCATTTCAGCAGTAACATAAGTACTCCAAAGGAATTTTAAAAGTACGTTCAGCACATATTAAATGATAAATTGACATCTGAAACCCATGCAAAATATTATCTTCATTTTAATAAATTGTGAACTTTCGCATTATTTGATGGAATTAACCAACTTAAATGATACACATGTCGCTTCATTTGTGATATATAGGCAGTTTGTCCAGTTAATATGTTTTGTTATTATCCAGAGGCTGTTAAAGAATAGTTAACCTCGATTGCTGTTTGAAGTCCAGTGGTTTAAAATTCGCTTAAATTATTCATCATCAGGACCTCTCACTTTCAATCGCCATTTCATTCATTCAGTTTTAATTAAAATTACATAAATAATTAAAATATATACATCAAAGTTTAAGAACTGAGATTGATTCTTAAAAATGCAGAATTTCCTCAATTATTAGAAGTACTAGCAGTACACGCACGGCGTTGCCCGTGGAATCAGGACTTTGACAAAATGAAAAAAAAAAAAAAAACCGCACGCAGTGACATGAAAAAGTTTTGAAAACAAAATCAAAACAAAAGATACACATTATTTGATTATCCTGCTTTTTTTTCGCTACAGTACGGAGTACATTAATCCAAAACAATATTAAAAAATTGCAACGTGAAAATTATTATTATACTTCAAGCAAAATATAAAATCGAATCCGAAAATAATAATCGAAGTAATTCATTCAGGTGAAGGTCATGACGTATTCTGCCCGTCCGCCAATCAAAATTGGCAGCAACGTTCCGAAGAAGTGCCGCGCGAGGAACTCGATCGAGAAAAATAACTCTCAACCGCCCAGAAAAAAATTAATTAAAATAAACGGGAAAAGATATTTTAACTGTTCATGTTTAAAATCCGACAGAACCGTTCTAGTTATAAGCTGAAAAAAATTGAAAATAATAGTGTTATTAGAAAGTCGGATGCAACAAATTTAAAAACAAAAGTAACATCTCGATGGCAAAACTGGGTATTTTTTAAAAAATTCTCAAAATTCAGTAAATTATTTTAGAAATTCAAAACTAAACTTCATTAGAACGAAAATCGCGTGTTCTTTCCGATGGTGTATCTATTTTTGTCATACAATTATTCGAAAAAATTCTATTGAGAAATTAGTGCGAAAAATCAACCAAAACAACACAAAACATTAAATAAAAAAATTTCTAGATTAAATTTTAAAATTTCGGCTTCGAGGTGCATTCAGTCACCATTACGACTACCTGTGTGCCAAATTCCATGGCTGTAAGTGCGATAGATGCGTCTGGACATCGCAGACAAACACACACACACAGACGCACGCAAACATTGCCTTTTATAAGTATAGATTCAAATTGTTCAGCATTATTTCCTGCGCATGCTGATAAAACCGACTGATATGACTACAAATGGTACGTAACATGTGAATTGGAATTGGGTGGATATAGTTTATATTCACCAATAGAGACTTACTGTTTAGAATTAAGTAATGTTTTAGAATTAATGAGAAATGTGCTATAAAAGCAGTTGGAAGAACTTCGTAATCCAGGACAACATCCAATGTTAAATTAAAGTGTTCGCTTCAAGCTGTTAATTTAGATTTAAAATCTTTCTATCGAGTGAATTTAATACTAGAGACGAAAATTCAAATAGGATAAACAAACAATTTCAGTTATCAATGTTTATTCCCTTAGATACAATCATTTACTTGTGTAATTTCAGAATTCTCAACGATATTTAGCTGACAGTGTTTATATATTGTGGATTGAATTCTATATTGAGGAATTATGGATAAGTGCATAGAATAGTGCCTCTAATATACTACGGTAAGATAACTTTTGGAGACAATACTTACAAGTTGTTTTAAATTTCACTCAGGTTCTCACATGTTAAATCCATTGCGAACAAAACATTGATTTGTGTGTTTCTTGAAACGCCGGCTTTTTAGTTATCTAATTATAGTCTTCGGCCCACGATATTTAATCCTATTTTCTTTTGATAAATTTGTTTGAAAAATGAATTTCTATAATTCGTATTTCAATAAGCGAATTTCCATATTTCTGATGAATTCCTCAAATGTTAATTAAAAACCTTTAAAAATTATGCAGTATTTTTCAATAATTCTATTAAATATTCTACATGCATTTCAATTTCTATATCAGATATATATTCCAATTTTCAAGGATACTAGAAGCTCCTTATATTTAAATGTTTCTTGGAGAATGAAACGCCAATGCTTTAAACTTTTAAAAAGTAAATCTGGACCACAAATGTTTTTCTGGTAGTCACAATTAAAGCCTGAAATTTGATAAAAACAGTTTTCCGCCTGATTTACTTAAACTAATAGAACTTTTGTGCTCCTGGATAAGATATATTTAAGACAATTTTACTTAATTTGAATTTTCAATCATTAAAACCACTAGACAAATAATCTCACGGAAGAAAATAGTGCCGTACCATGCATTACAATTGCTTTAATATTTTAAAAATGGAATAGCTGTTTAATCAACAAAAAACAAAAATATAAAAATCGTATATTGTCACGTTAAATGTTTTATTTAAATCTGCTGTAATAATTGTCAAAAATGCCATCTGAAGTCATCATTTGAAAAATTGGAGATGCTTTTGTTAAAAACATTCTTTCCTGATACAATTGATTCAAACTGGATTTAATTAAGTTTAGAGCATCCTCCACGACAAATACATTTCACTATGTAAAAAGATGGAGTGGATGGTAATCAAATCCTAAATTGAAAAACTTTCTTTAAAAAATATTTGCTCGTCACATCGAAAACGTTATGCAACTTGATTCAAGGAATACAATGTATTAAAGTCGTTATTCGAATTTCATTTTTTTACTAATTAATCTCAACAATAATGTTTTAATTACACATATAAAACTTAATGTGGTTGAAATGTATCTGAGTACCTCCAAAATAATAAATAGAACTGAATTTTTTATACAGAATCATCTTTCTGTATTTGAAATTAAATCTTTTCTGAATGTAAAAGTACTTTTATGCAAATTTCTTTATATATTCGGTGCTAAATTAAGGCTAAAAAACTATTCTGACCTACAAGTATAATTAAATTCCCTTTTACGAGCATGTCACAAGGTACAGTTACAAGAAAACCTTTTCCGGATTCCCATGTCAAATTCATTTTTTATTTTTTTCTCACCTTAAACGAATATTTTTCTAAAATAAAACACGAAAAAAGCATGCTTTTCAGTTCATTACCAACTTATTTATTATGAAAGTTTGCTTTCTACTCTTGTGTATTTAAAGCACTTAATGAATCTTCTAAACATATTATTCTTATAATAAAAATAAGTTGAAGCTCTTAATTACATGGAAGAGACTGTATCTTGATTTGTCATAAAATGTTTAAGTAATACATCAGCCGTGGAACGAAGCAAGATAAATATTAATTTATTACTTACAAAACTAAAGATACATGTACCTTTAAGGAAGAGATCAGACAATCAAATTAAAGCGCGCCCCAAGAAAAAGATGATGATATCATACATCAAAGAGTAAAACAGGAAGTGGGTGAGTCATGGACGCACATTTACAGATTGAATACTAAATCACAATATAAAATAATTTAAAAAATCGAAAAAAAATTAATTTCTTTTCTTCTTGATATAAACAGTGAAATTTGCAGTAATTTTTCAAAATTTAACTGGTTACCTTCAAAAAACATTAAATCATTTTAAATTAGTAGAGATTTGTCTCTTGAGATAGAATTATAAACATTAACTCCATAACTAATTTCAACATAATACAATAATTACATATAGGCTGGACCCTTAACTCCAGAATATGAGATACATATTGTTCTGTGTATGAATCAAGTTAAATGAGGCAAAGGATATAAATAATTTTTGTGAATATAAAAGTGTTACCGAAACATAAGTAATTAGAGGTACTGAAATATCAGGGAATATTAAGAGTTGGAAATCAATGTAATAAAAAAATATGGTATTGTTATCTTAAATTAGGCACTTCTTTTAATTTCTGAAGGCTTCATATTGAACCATTTTAAATTCATCAGAAATAGACCATTTTATTGTAATCTGAAAGAGAAAAACATGCAGGGAAGTGCCAATTCAAATCGAATAGCAGCATGAGAAGAAAAATATTAATGTTTTGTATTTCATAACGGTTTAAAAATTTTAATGATCTCTATATATGTTATATTAATGAATTATTATTTGAAAAAGAATAATTCCGGTTATAAAGGAAGTTAAATAATTCAAGCCACCTTTTATCCAAAGCATTTAAAAGAATATTATAAATATTCCATTACAAAATGAATTTCGAAAGAAAAATATCACTAGCATGCTATTCATTATAAACCATCGTTGAAATATAACAATTTAAAGACCTCTTTAAAACTTTTCTAATAATTTGCCTTACGCTTAATCAATAGACAGAATCAATTATCCTCCCAATTATAAACTTGACAAAGCTAAATCCATGACTTATAATCTCCACGGGTCCAACTTAACGATATTCAGTTCATTGAGGGACGAAACAGCTGAAGGTGTTGTTACGTCATTATTAGTCTTTCTAAATCCCGCCCACATGGCGGCTGCTACATCTGTTCAAGACACCTTAAGCTGCTGAATATGCAGAGCGCAGGGCAAATTTCACATTCACCGGATATATAGTTTTACGTTAAGCACTGTTAAACAGCTAACCGCTGCAGGTTCAGGTTTATTAAATATAAAACAGTTACTTCAGCAGAAAGTGATTTGAAGTATATTGTTTCAGGCTGTAAATTTCAAACATAATGGGATCTGTAATAGTAAGTTATAAGTTGCTGAGTTTTAGTGTAGTGATTTTATTCTTTGGAGAGTGAGACAAAGAAATTTAAAAAAAAGAAATGTGGCAAATCAAAATGCTTCAAAAAGCAATGACTTTTAAAAAAGACATTAAAAATATTAATATTTTAAGTTTATTTTAAGTTCAGGCTCGTGTTTGAGAAGTAAGTTTTTATTTTGAATACACATGCTTCTTTATTAAGAGTGTCTGAATTAATTTAAAATGAAATAAAAGGAAAGAGTTATTCGTAACTTTTTACGCATTGCTTTTTACCAATATCTTTGGCGTATATGAACTGGATGAAACCAGTTCGGACTAGTTGGTAGCATGATACTCTCAGCTTTTTCAGGGGGGAAGGATGACATAATTCATATAAATTTTTTTAAAATTAAAGTTTCGTTACTTTTGAATGCAATAGTTATATATCTATATAAATATAACTGAAACGCCGATTTTTTTTGTACTGTATAAAAATCCAGACTACTGGATGGATTTTCTCCAAATTTTGCTCACAAATACTATGAAGCATGATGAAGGCTTTAGTGAAGGTTTCGTCACAATTAACTAAGCAGTTAATTTTTTATTAATTAAAAAACTGTGTTTCACTGCGCATGCGAAGTTCAAGTTCTATTGACTCACCTAGAAGGCTAAACAATAATAATAACTTATGGAGAAAATTAGCTTTCAGGGGTTTTTAAAAATCCCAAGGCCTAATTGATATTCTCATTTTAATTAAAAAACATTTTAAACGATAAAAGGATTTTGTGTATTATAATAATTTATATAAAAATATTTGTACATTGAAATTTTTAGACATTAAAATATTTTTACCCTGAGCGACGACGGCTATATCAGCTTGTCATAAATAAATTGATTAAGTTGTAATTTATGAATTAACAAATTTCACCAAAGATAAATAAATATGAAACTGAAATTCTCTGTTGCAAAACAAACTATCTGTATGATAGCTTGCAATTTAATGGCTTATCAATGAAATATAAAAAAATATTTCTTTCTAAAACACTGTTTATTATATAATGATTTGTTTTCCTGCTACTTTTCTTGTGCTGGAAATGCAAAATTAATGAGCCTTCATTAAACGCGATGCAAGCCAACGTTTGATAAATTCTTTTTGCCGTCAGCTATTAAATGCTCCATAGAGCCAGCTTGCAAGAGATTCCATAATGAAGCAGTAAGTCCACGAGGTGCATGAGAATAATTACTGTAAATGAAGCGTGTATTTTTAGCTTATTTAATGACCATAGCCTTTACTTTCACAAACAAAAACTTTAGAATACCACATTCTTACAATAGTTAGTAGTTGGTGCATTAAAATGTATTGTATTTGGCACCTTAGGAAAGAAAGTAATTTGATTTAAAGGCCTTTTGTAAATTCTATTAAAATAAATAAGTTATCTGATGTGAAAGAATGTTT
>BGPR01010259.1:0-38176 GCA_013235015.1 Araneus ventricosus | reverse complement strand
CTCTTGAAGCAAATTCAGTATGAATGATTTTTCCCTATGTTTATTTGTAAGAACAAATGAGGCTTTTATTTTTGGAAAGTATTTGATTAATTGTCATATTTTACATCTGAAATAACCACCGAACTCTTAAACTGCAGAAATGGTGAAATTTTTGAGCAAAGGGGGGTATTTGTTTATATAATTAATTCGTGATTTAATATTATTACTATAATTTACTCAACATTAACAAGAAATAAATTAGATCAAAAGAGACTCTTCATGCAAACTCGTTGCAACATTTCATAGGAGATGTGAAAATGGTACTAAATTTGCAGGAACCGCAATAAAACAGGCCTGTTTTGTCATTGTGGCATACTTATACTGTCAAAAATAGTTATATGTATGAGCAAAACGTGATTTGAGGAATGTTGTTGCAAGGTTCTAGTATTCCATATTTTAATGCATGGCTTTGCGATACATGAAATTAGCATTTATCTATTTTTTAATTTTGTCTAATAATCGGCATAGAATCCTTTCTGAGAGTTAAAAAATTTATAAACACATTGAAAAAAATGCTATATTATAATCATATTCATTTTGTATATTCTGGTTAGCTCACTTAGAAAACTTGGCGTGCTTCATTTCTCTAAAGCTTACAATTTTTCAAAAATATTTTCAAAATATTTCTGATACTTATATTTGTCATTTCATTGCAGTCAAGATTTAATTAGTATTTATTTTGTAACTTAAACATTCTTTGATTTCGAGAGAAATTCATTTAACGGAATTTCTAATATTCTTTCTTTCACGGTACCTTTTATTTTTAGTTTTTCTTTTCTATCACTGCACCTTCTAATTCAACAGACTTTTTTTTGGTAGAATTGGAAAATTTCGCAAAAGTATGAGCCTTAAAACTTTTGATTGATTTTTGATTTTATTGATAACGCATAAAAAAGGGGTACATAAATTATTGTCGAGATTTTTTTACTTCATAACTTTTGGAAAAAGAACATGACGTTAAATATTATTAAACATTCAAAATCACAACTCAAAAAGTTTTCTCAATAACACAAACAAAGTTATGTAATTTCCACATGGCAGCTTTTTGCGGCATGTAGCCCATAGGGATGGCGGTTATTGCGAAAATAACCGATTTTGAGTTAATCAGGTTTTCTTCACCTCCGGTTTAACCTGGCTGTAATAACCGCTCCAAATAACCGGTTTTCGGTGGGTTTTTTTTATTAAAAACAAACGCCATACCGTTTGTAGACAAGTTTTTTTTATTGATATTGTTTTCACAGGAAATCAATCATTGACCGATATTTATCTGTTCATAAAGATTCTTTCAGGAACAGACTCATCGAGGAAGCGATCGTCGGTGATTGGGATAAGATGATAAAATTCAAAGCTTCATAACTTGGTAAATTTTAGTCTAATCGAATCTAAAATCGAGCCTATCTTCCAATACTGTTTTTTTACCCGATTATTGAAATTTAAAAAAAATGATCGGTTATAAACGAGACAAAAAATTACCAAAACACCGGTTAACAAAAACAATAAAAAACGGTTTTCGGTTAAAATGGTAGATTTTTCCTATGTCTAATAATCCATCAACACTTGACTGGAAATTGAGTTACTCGATGTGTTACGATGTACTTTGTGCTAAAGGTAGGAAGTTTTACAATTCTCATTTCGTCCAATATACCTAAATACTTAAATATTTTTGCATAAAGATTGCATTCATTTTTCTAAACTTAACCCAGGTACATGAAGACTTGACTCAATTTCCAGCCAAGTGTCGATGGACAGCGAAAGGCTGCTAAGTGGATATTACTTAACTTTGTTTGAGTTATTATAAAACTTTCTGGGTGTGTAATAATACTTGCTGAATTTGTAATAATACTTGCTGAATTTGTAATAATATTTATCGCCATATTCTTTAATCAAATGTTATGAGGTAAAAAACTCCGAAAATAATTTATGGACACTCTGCATAAGGCATCAAATAATACTTAGATTATCCATTTATTCCCTTTACCCTTTCAGTAGAAAATACACCCGAATTTTGAATATTTCAGAACAATATTTTGTCAAAAGTCAATTGTTCAGGTATTTTATGATGTTGTTCATTAGGGTGGGCCGAAAAACTCATTTTTTTTCCTGTCGTTATACAGAGGAAAAGTAGCGACTTGGTGAGAAATTAAACGAGGGAAAAAAGTAAGGAAATTGATTGATATCTTCCGCTCGCGCATTGGCCTTGAAAATCGTAAAAAATGACCAAAATCGACTGCTTTTGAATTTTTTTAAAAATTATATAATATTATAATTTTTATAATTATAAGAGTAATAGAGTTTATTTTAACAAAATCGGTGCATAATTTCAGGTGGCACATTCCCTAGAAGGTTGACAAAAATAAGTGAAATTACTTCAATAAGTAATTTTTAGTTCCTAACTCTCAATATAATCTTCATATATCTTCTTGCCGATGAATTCCAACATATGGATGTATATGCATGAAACAAAGTTATTTAGGTCTAAAAATATATCAGCTTCATTTATTTTCTTTGTTTAGTGTAACACAATGCAAAACTAAGCTCCAAAATTACAATATTATTTGTTGCTTAAGAACGAATGGCAAGAATGCAGAAAATAACGAAAAAATTAACAGACCTTTAAGGAAACACTTTAGCTACTAAGACATTGCTATGTCTCTTAAATTGCCTGCATGGAATTATACTCTTTCTTCTCACCAAATGATATTTGGAAGTCTGATTTATAGAAAATTTCGGATATTGCGAGTAACAGCAACGCTTCTAGACTTCCCCAAACTTTTAGTGATGTTTCTGATCAGAGCTGATCTTCAGATGTTGTAGACATGGACGCAAATATGGAGTTAAGCTCTCGTAAATAAAGTTTTTTATTGTCTAAAGAATGTGATTTCTCAAAGACAAATTAGGATATCAATACATGAATCCACCTTCTAGTTAGAAAAAAATTATTAAAATAACACTAAGCAATCATAAACTCTTATTATAAATAAAGATGATTGGGTTCAATTTTATTCATAGTGGGAAATATTTCAGATGATTAAATACGCTATTCGTAATTTTCCATCTTGTTATCTTCTGTTCATTTATTTTTAATATAGGCAACTACAATTTATTATTATTATTCATTTTATGTCAAATGTTTTGGAAAGGTGCAGGAAATAAATTTGGATATATATTGTAACTTGCTAACGATTTCTGATCTGTACATAAAGCAGGTGGCCCGGTTGACGACCTTAGGAACACTCTGCTTCTGATACGAGTTTGACATATCGCTCAACTGCCAGTTTGTAATATGGAAACGTTCCATTCAGATACTTTACCAGATCGAAAAGGGGGAATTTATTTCATCATCACTAATGTCTTACAGCAAATGGGAAGGAGTTAAACTGCAAGCATTCATTTGAATAATTTCCGTATACTCCTTAGATTTAAAATTGAGTTTTGGCTTCCTGAAATTTCTGATTGCATTTCTCTTTTTTCGACTGACTGCTTCGTCTTTAAAATTTGTCTGATGCCCAGTTCTCTGATGTATTTTCTTTCATCCAATGTCATGATCATAATTATATTTTCAATTAGGATAAAAAATCATTGCATTCTTTAACACGGTCAATAGATTTACGAAAGACTTCAGAATGGTAACAAGTTGTGTTGATTCCTTTAACACTTGCTTTGGGCTCTGTGAACTATTTCCTTGTTTTATTCTGCCATGAACGATTTAAACAAAGTTTCTTCTCACTTAATTAAACAACTAATTACTTTGTATGCTGTTGTTAACGACCTGGAATGTGATAACTGGGTATGATCGTGAATAACCAAAATTTCAATACATTTTGCCGCTTTTATAGCAGCCACAATATTTGGAAGATATCATTGATCCTTACTGAGAACATTTTCATCAACATCAGTGTTAGGTTCGTTATTTTCGATTTTTTCCAAAAATCAGACTTCCAACTATCATTTGGTGAAAAGAAAGAGCATAATTCCCTACAAGAAATTTAAGAGACATAACGATGTCTTAATAGCTAAAGTGATTCCTTAAAGGTCTGTAATTTTTTATTTCCTGCATTCTTGCCATTCGCTCTTAAGTAACAAATAATACTGTAATTTTGGAGCATAGTTTTGCATTGTGTTACAAAAAACAAAGAAAATAAAAGGAGCTGCTATATCTTTAGACCTAAATAACTTTTCTATGCATATACATCTATATGTTGCAATTCATCGTCAAGAAGATGTATGAAGATTATGTTGAGGACTTGGAACTAAAAATTGCGTATTGAAGTAATTTCACACATTTTTTTCGACCCTGTAGGGAACGTGCGACCTGAAAAATAAACTTTATTACTCTTACGAAGATCAGTACTTAACAGCTAATGATAAAATAAACAGATAAAGAGAAGTTTAAATATTTTAAAGGCATTTCAAAAACAGTCGATTTTTTGGCAATTTTTTTACGATTTTCAAGGACGATGCGCGAGCGGAAGATATCAACCAATTTCCTTACTTTTTTCCCTCGTTTAATTTCTTATCCATTCGCAAATTTTTCTCGGTATAGTAACATGAAAAAAAATTGATATTTTTCGTGCCAACCCTATTGTTCATATCACATTTGGGAAGGAATTTATAAATAATAACTCAAAAAATTCGTCGCCAATCTCTCTTAATCTATTGTAAATAGATATAATTATGGCCACTTTTCCTCTCCCTTCTTGTAAATTGCATTTATACACACAGGCTAAGGCGGATTCGATTTTAGATACAGGCTAGTGATTAAAAATATATTATACGTGTAATATAAAGATATGAAGGAGTTTGAGTGTCCGGTTTTCATCAACTCAAGGATTTGTTATTAATGCATTCATCAAAATTTACAAACAAAGAAAATAAACTTTGTTAGGTTGAGAAACCAAGAAAAAAAGAAACAAAAATTCTGCACAGTTTTTGTAGAGTACAATGTTTTCTGTACAGTTCTAGAAATTGGCTTATAAATTTAGAAAAACTGTATATGTATTTTAGATACAGGCTAGTGATTAAAAATATATGATACGTGTAATATAAAGATATGAAGGAGTATGAGTGTTCGGTTTTCATCAACTCAAGGATTTGTTATAATGCATTCATCAAAATTTACAAACAAAGAAAATAAACTTTGTTAGGTTGAGAAACCAAGAAAAAAAGAAACAGAAATTCTTCACAGTTTTTGTAGAGTACAATATTTTCTGTGCAGTTCTAGAAATTGGCTTATAAATTTAGAAAAACTGTATATGTTTTATAAATAATAAATGAGAGTTTGAAACTCTTATCCTGAACTGAGAACGACAGAACTAATAACAGTTAATTTCCTAATCACAACTTTTAATAAAATGCATTTTTGACAATATAATAAAACATAATATAATATTAAACAGATATTTCCTTTATTTAATGTTTTGTTTTTATGACGACATTCTGTGCCTGATGATTTTTCTTTAAATGGTTTTTAAGTAAATCTTATTAGCGTTTTCGTTTGTTTATAAAAGAATTTTTTGAGATTTATCCTTGATTTGTCTATTTCTCCTCCCCTTGGGATCTTTCGGGTTACAAGAAGCTTCCTTTGACGAAAGTCAAGCTTATTACAGAACAGTTTTTTGAATCCATGCTGAACACGTGACCCTTGAGAAAATATGTTGGAATGGATTCTTTGTTCGTTTGCTACAGTTTTTTCGGGTAGAATTTCTCTGTCTTTTTGCTTATTTGGAATGCTTTTGTCTTCCTTTGTTTTTTGTATGCAGCAAGCTACGAAAACATTGTAATATTTTTTGGATTTGTTTGAATTATTAATTCCATTTTATTTATTTTAATAAAACATAAGATTTTTCCGCAATCTATTCTGGGAAGTCATCAGCCTTCAATGCATTATTAAATTTAGAGATTATTGCAAAAGGAGCCAAAAAATCGAATCATATTTAATCACAACTCGAATTATGCAACCTTCCTCCATCTCTAGACAATATCTGTAAAAAATATTGAAATCGAATTCAATTGAAACATTCGCATGGCATTAATTAACCTTTTTAATTTTTTAGCTAATGTTCTATCTAAATATTTTCCATCCTTTATGCATTTAAATTTTCAACAAAGAAATTGTTTTCTGGATAATAATTGAATCATTGGAACTCAAATAAAAAAAACTCTCGTCATTCGATTGTAATTCATGTAATTACCATCAAAGGTATTAAGCATATGATTCTAAAATAATTTTCGCTGCGTTTTTTTTTATTTACTGAACTTTTCCACAATTTGGTAAAAGGTAATTACATTTTACTCTTTATTCCCTGAATGTTGCGGAATGATAAATAATCCTTTCGTTTCTAAAAATGAGTTCCAAATAAATTTTCCAAGACATTAATGAGCCTTCTCTGTCGTATTTTACTTTTTTAACATCCAAAATGTATTTCTCAAATTAATTCAATTCAAAAGAATGATATAGCATTGTTAAATTAAAATTATATTAAATACTCAATGAAAAGAATCGTTTTATTGTATGATTTGCCCCAAGACTCGGAAGAAAACTGTAGCAAATTAAAATAATATACTCTTCTTTTATTTTATTTTAAAGATCATATATTCACAAAGTAATTGCTTAGAAATTAAACAAAATGTAGAGAAATAAAATGGAAATCAGATATTCATTATTTAACCAATGAATATAAAGTGTTGTCATATATTATTGGACTTAATTCAAAAATCAATAAAATAAACCTATAATGTAGAAACTTCATTTTTATAATGAGAGAGTAGTTCAAAAAGATGTTTTTCAGATAAGTAACGTGCGCGCCGTTACGGTGCACTAAATCTCCGCAATCCAACGCAAGTGTCAAAATGGCTACCGTTCAGCAGAAGGCACGTCTGGCACGTCCCTAATTAGACGAAAACAAACCAATTGTGTTATGTCAAAGAGTTATTCGGTTAGAGTAACGAAATTGCCAATCTCCAAATAAGAACTTCATCAAGCGTTGGTATGAGAAATTAAAAGGAACAGCAAATGTGTATTAATGTAGAAAATTTTAACTTCTTAATTGCTCATACCAACTCTTAATGGAGCTCTTACTTAGAGACCAACATTTTCGATACTCTAACCGAATAACTCTTCGAGATAACACAATTGGTTTGTTTTCGTCTAACTAGGAACGTGCCAGACGTGCCTTCTGCTTCACGGTACCCATTTGACACTTGCGTTGGATTGCGCAGATTTAGTGCTCCGTAACGGCACGGTACCTATCTGAAAATTTTTTTCTTTAGCTACACACTAATTTAAAAAAATGAAGTTGCTATATTATTGATTTTTTGTTTTTAAAATGGATCCAATAATTTATTATCTCTCTGTATTACGATTGGTTACAAATTACATTCCAAAAAATTGACATTAACATTTTTTTAAAGTATAGAACGAAATTGCTGTTTATATTAAATGAGTTATTTAAAAATTTATAAAGTGAAATAGTAATTACATTTTATATGCACGAGAAACGTTTAAATAAATTGAAGGTTGTTAATGTAATAAATTACGTTAACAACGTAATTTAATATTTAATATACAAAGGGTACATAAAATCAGTAATATAGTAAATTACGTTGAACATTTAAATGAATGAAACGAACATCTATATATATAAAAGAGGAAAGCCGGCATGTATTTGTTATGTTTTGTATTTGTATTTGTATTATGTATTTGTATGTTCGTTTTTTGTTTCTATATGCACGTCCACACCGTTGGACTTATGGCGACCAAATTTGGCACAGTGTTGGATTAGCACAAGAGGGAGCTAACGCCATAAAATTATTTTAAAATTCGAATTAAATGTTTTTTTAATTAAAGAACGAAAATCAAGCTATTTTTAGACGTTTTCAGACAATAACTTCTGAAATACTTATAGTACTAAAATTATTTTTAGATCACCTTAAAGAGCAAAAAACTATCTTTTCAATGATTGATTGTTGTACAATTATCCAATTAATTGTTGTACAATTTGTTCTCTAACTGCAATTAACGTTTCAAAATTCATTTTAAACTCATATTGCAACAATGCTTTTCTTGTTATAAAATAAAATTCAAAATATATATTTTTTATCAGATCCTTTATTCACGTGCTTTTACTACTGTTTAAGCTAAGAAAATCTTGTTTTTTTTTGGTCAAGGTAGACATCTTACTTCCGCTGCTAATTCGAAGAATGCACTTAACCAGTGGCGAATCCAGGATTTGGGTCTGGGAGGGGGCTGAGGTCATAATAATTTTGTATCGTAGTGACGAATGTCAAACCTCATGCCTTATGTAAACAAAAACACTTCAACTTTATAGGCTTTCCTCTCCTAACAATAAGAATAATAAAGAACACTACAATACTTTCGATAATTTAATAAAAAATACAATGAAATAGCTGGCCAAAAAATGTTTTCGACCGCGCCAAAGCTACAAGTGCAAGTGGAATGACTAGAAAAGTAGGAAAATTTTCGAGCCTGTCATGTCAGAAAGCAATGTTGTCACGATTTTATTACTATTCTTTTAAAATGAAAATTAAGATCAAACAGTTGTAATGATTTTAAATTAAATCAAGAATTTTGGTTTAGCTCTGGGGGAGGGCTGCAGTCCGATAGCCCCTCCCCTGGATTCGCCACTGCACTTAACTTCCGTTTTTATTTCACAGCTTTTAATATGCACTCAAATATCCAGTGACGTTAATTTAATTACTACGCGATGTTTCGTTTAAATTTTGCAAATTTTTGAATGTTCCTAATCAGCGGCGTAGCGACCGGGGAGTAAGGGAAGTATAGATGCCGCAGTTGCCAGTTTCAGGGGCGCCATAGAGACAAAAGATTACTGCGTTTATGCCAGTTTTTAAAGCAAATTATGATTAGGGGCGTAAAAATAATACCAGGCGCCGGGGGCCATTTGCGCTTTCTAAGCAAATGACGACTGGAGTTAAAAAAGAATATTCCTTGGGAGCCACTTTCCCAGGCTGCAACACTGTCCATGTTGACGAAACTTTATTATGTTTGAGTCACTTTTTAATGCCCAAACATTAAGGAGTGGAAAAATATCATGTCCAGTGCGCCGTAAAGACTCTTATGATGAGGAGGAGGGAGAGGAAAAGAAATCATATTATGGACGGAGCACCACTTATTCTCGGTACACCACTGTCAGTATGTAAAGTCATTAAAGGTTAACCGAGTCCACTCCCACCGAGGGGAAAGAGCCTAGGGAGAAAATGAAAAGTTCAAAAATTAATTAAAATGCCAATTAATTAAAAAGTAAGCAAGATTTTGACGTTCTTCCGCGTTATCTTCCGAAACGGTTATATCACAAGAATGATTTTTACACCATTTTAAAGTTCAAAAAATTACCTTTTTAATGATCTCACGTTAGTACGATTTTTCTCTAATTTTAACAAATTTTTAAAAGTATAACTTTAAGATTTGCCACTTCTCATTGTTTTAATGAAATTCAGAGTTTTGTAGTGATGCCATTTCTACGAGATTTTAGTATCAAAATTGTTCATTAAGCGCGAGATGAAATTTTATCTTTCAAAGAAATTATTGTCGCACGAGACGATTGATTAAAAAGTATCGGAAATTTCAAAAATATACATAGTAGTAATTGTTTTAAAACTTTTTTTCAAATGTTTCAACATCTAATACAATCATCTGACAACACTCAATATTTGATTTCTAATTATTGTATGAAAATAAATTTATTTTTAAGGATATATGAATTTTAAGTTCTTCGATTTTCCAAAATGGTTGATGTAATTGAGCAAATAACATGCATTTATCATATCTTTGCAATGCGATTTCTGTTCCAAAAACCTTTTAAATGTTGCGAAAAGCTATTAAAGACGACTTATTTTTTTTATCAAAAAATGTTTGTTTTTTTCTTTGCTTTCTCATTACAAATATTTAATTCAATTATAATTCGGATCCTTTTCGTTTAGATATTTTCAATACGAAAAAAAAAATGGAAAGAAACTTTTACTTTTCAAAAAATGTTTTATTTTTAAAATTCTGACTGTTAGCTTTCTTTAAATAATATTTTGGTTAAAATTAGAAACACGGTACCACCTCCAAATTTGAATTTTTTTCAAGCGATTGACTGCCAAATTTGGTTTAAAATTAAAACGGGTAAGGTCTATATGTCGGAGAAAGTTTTGCGACAAGGCCGTACCGTGTTTTTAACTCTAACTAATATTTTTTATATTTTTCTTGATAATGCTTTTGAAAATTCAGTTTCCTTTAGTAAACCCAAGCGAACTTTCATACATTTAACCTCCCCGCCTAAAATGATTTTATTTCTTGGGTTGTTGAATTTAAATTAGTTGATATCAAATTAAGATACGTGATATATATATGTGTAGTATATATATATAACACCACTTGATGTCCCCGTATCTAGAATCATTAAGATTCTTTATATATTTATATAGACAAGCTTTGCAAAAAATAAAAATAAAAAGACACGAGAGAGCTGCTTATGCATCTTTTTTCCACGTAAACAGAGTATTCCGTGTAAGCAGTCGGTATAAAATCTCATCTAAAATAGCTTATTCATCGCTGTAGGCCTTGTATAAGTTGAGAAAAAGGAATACTGACCACAGAAATAATATATGAAAGTTTGATTTTGAAAGGGGACTTCTACAGACTCGGCCGAAATGACTTTTTTTCTGGGTTTTCGATTTGATGAATGTAGTTGCATCGTTTGGTGTAAACCCTGAAATTCTGCTATTCATATTTATGTTGTAGTAACGAATCAAAGTTTCCGTATGATGTTAGAAGAGGACTTTTGTGCAGAAGAGGATCTTGAATTGATCCTCAAGAGGACTAAAATTCTTTTACATCATTATTTTTACTGTTAAACTTTGTTTTTAAATCTCAATTTTACTTAAAAACAAACATATTTTACATTTTATTTTGGTTTATTCGAGTTTATATTTATTTTTAAATGAGCAAATTTAATTTGAGTTTAATTTTTATTTCTTGTTTTATGAATGCTTTTTCCTTCAATTTTTTTTTAAATCTGAATTTTACTCAAAAACCAGAATAAATATATTTTTAATTTTATTTGAGTCTCACTGATATTCCAGGCTTTATAATCATTTCCCCTGATATTTTTGCTTTAAATCTGAATTTTATTTAAAAACTAAAAACTTAAAATTTATTTGCATTCTTTTTAGTTTATGTTTAGTTGCAAATAAATTAATTTGGAATTTTATCTGAGTTTGCTTAATATCCCTTGCTTCTAATTATTTTTCCCTGAATCTTTTTTCTGTTTTAAATGTGACTTTTGCTTGAAAACGAATAACTTTAAAATTCTGTTTTATTTTGAGTGTTTAAATTTAAATTTACTAACAAATGAATAAATGTGGAATTTTAATTAAGTTTCATTAATATTCCTGAATTTATAATAATTTATTCCCTAAAATTCTGAAAGTTTTATACTGTTTGATGCTAAAAGGGGACTTCTGTAAAATTTAAATTTGAATTTCTGTAAAACTTAAAAATTGTAATATTTTTTATTGTTGTCAATAGGTTCATTTTCTACTGTGAAACACATTAGAGATATCTTGGAACCTAATATTGGTGTTGTTTACAGACCATTCGTTTTTTTTCCTCCTGTAAAGTTTTAAAAATATCAGAAGTTCCCTTTTAAAATCAATCGATTCATATAGATATTTTGAAGCTTTTCTTATCAGATAATTATTTGCTGTTAAATTTGGCAGTGCGCAGACAACGAGTTGCAAATACTGAATATTAAAATAATTTCCTTCTTAAGAAGGTTTAGAAATACATAATTCATTTGCTCATAAATTTCTATTTTCGTTAAATTTTTATTTAACAGTATTATCAAACTACAAAATTGAAATTTTAAATCGATATACATCCCGTAGTTATTGTTTAACAACCAAGAAAACCATTATTCCGGGCGAAAAAGCTGGTCCCCAAGGGCGGCTATTAATATATATATATATATATAAGTATATAATATTATAAAATGAATATAGAAATATAAATTAAACACTCTAAAACCACTTGCGAGGTTTTAATGATTGTGTCTATACACTTAATAGTTTTCATATTCTCAAATTCCAGTCATAAAAAATATCCCACATAGGAATCAATTACTTGTTCAGAAAAACAATGCTATCAACGTTTTCCGATAACATATCTGAGCTCCGAAAGATACTGAGTGAAATCCGTCCTGAAAGATATTCTTATTTCAGGAAGGCAGCATAACAAATTTACTCCCTCTCTACTTCAAAAGAATTTCTTGTGAGTTCATAAATAAGCTATTGAATTTCCTCAAGTTATTCTCGACAAAGTTTTAAAATTCATATCAAAGAATAAAGTACATTTCTTAGAATTCTTTAATAATTCATTGCAAATGCCCTACTCATGATCGATGGGCAGCAATATTAAAATACATAATGTGAAAGATTTCCTAAACAGAACTATGTCCTTCCTCTGAATTTCAGGAAATTGTGGTATTGGAAAGTAAACCATGGAATTAAAATTTCATTGATAACAACTAAAATTCAGACACACACTTCATAGCGATGCCCATTTTCTAGGGATCATGTATTAAAATATTAATTATCTATTCGAAAAAACTCTTATTTTATTGATTAATACAGTTGGATCAAATGTTTATCTAACCTATGGTAATAATCATATTGTTTTAAAGTGCTGCAATGCTGATATGGCGATATAATTTATTAGAAAGATGATATAATGGTGATATAAATTATTAGAAAGACTATAATATCATTCCAAAGGTATTTAATAATTTTTCTTTAAATTACGTAAAAGAATTGCAGAAAAATATCATTAGAAATAGTTCTAAATCCTAAATTTTGTTTAGAGTTAATATTATTTTAATGTCTTCCACTTTTTTTTTCTTTTTAATTTATCGTGAATTATTTTATTTCTTCTGCAAGGCACTGTGTAAGATAAAATTTAAACATTAGTTTTTTAAAAATTATAGTCGATCTTTATTTAATCTTAACAACTGAACTCATGAAACTCAAAGAACTGAATAACTCATTAAAAATGTATATTTTAATATGTAATTCCACTTTTTGTAGTCTTACTTGAATTATATGTACTAAATGCATATAAATATCATAATCGAAGCAGATATTACAAATTGTAAACATTGTTTATCATTTCATCTGCGTTATTGTCCATAAACTGGTGTTTCTAGTGTTGCTTGTGAAATCATCCGTTTGCCTACATGGTGTCCCAAACGTGACTGGCCCATTTGAAATATGAATAAAAAAATAGATTGAGAAGCGACGGAAATACAGCAAATGCTTCATTCTGGTTTTATGTAACTCATTTTGAAATTAGTTAATAAAATTTGGCAACAAATTGTATTAGAAACCTGATAAAAAGCATAGGACGATGTTTCCAAAGTATTAGTCACTTGCAACAACATTATTATATATTTAGGGCAACGTAACCCTTTACGCCGCTTTTTTGTACTTTGTTGCTCTGGTGTTAATATGTGATGTTTTGAGATTCCAACATTAATGAGCAGAAACGTTTTATTCCTTGGAAAAGGGAATATTTCTTGTGATGGAATTTCCTAGCCTAGACCAAAGTACAGAAAAAAAATACAATAAAGACTGCAAATGTTATACAGATTGTGAATGGTAATGATGACCTTGTTGGTTTGTCAGCCGTAAAGGCGAATGCTATAAATATCATCCGGCAGGTAATCCAGCAGCAGTTCCGGATTTCTTTTCCCCATATTATAACCTCATATTGGAATCGACTAATGTTCAAACATCGTAGTATATACCACAGGGAAGCCCGTGAACGCCCATATATTTTAAAGCAGAGATAAAAGTAATTTCTTTTTAAATTACATAAAAATCACCAAGATAATTATGAAGCAAAATTAAATTTGAAAAAAAAATTATTTTGGAAAAAAAATCAGTACAAAATCATATACTTTTTATAGATATATTTTAAAAATTTTATAAAATATTGAAAATTATTAAAAAAATAAATGTTGGACTTAATTTTCTTGCATTAACTCGAAAATAAATCTCAAGGGGGAAGAATATTCCAAAAATGACGACATTTTGATTTCTACCAAACGGGTAGATTGTTTAGGAAAAAATTGATTGTTTGAAAAAAATTGTTTAGGAGTTTTGGAATACATATTGTCTTGTTGAACAAATCAAAAGAGGAAACATTTGAATGCGTTTTATATAGTCACATGTGAACTGAAATGTAACTGTCCTAGAAATACGCTGGGCATTAACGGGTAAAACCTATTTTCAAACAAAAATTCAGACAAGGGCAACACCTCAGTGCTATCGAAATTAGTACAAAAGATCTGCTGCGAACGGCATTATCCAACAGCTTGCTACAAAATATTATCGAAATGGAAATCATTTGTTTATCATCGAAGCTTACTTTTTATATCGATGGTGTTATCGATGAACAAAAGCGTCGCATTTGCGGAAAGGAAAATCTGCATGTTGCTGTCCAATCATCCCTGAATAGTGCAGAAATAATGGTTTGGAACTCCATTTCTTCCAAAAGAATAATTCGCCCATTTTTTTACTACAAACTATTATTTTCGCACACTTTCTTAGCAATCTGCATGAGTTTGTGGTGGCACACAATGCATTGGAGGACTCTGTGAATACGACTTGTTTAATGCAAGACGGTGCCCGTCAACATCGAAAGGCCGATCGGTTTAATTTCCTGAACCAACATTTCGATGATCGAGTGATTGCCTCAGCAAATTCCACGCATTTGGGAAGCTACATGGACTGGCATCCCTGTGTCCTCTTTTAGCGGGGATATTCAAAAGTCCAGGTATACTGCCAAAATCCACAAACAACTATAATCAGGGAAAGTAAATCTCTGCTTTATGTATGCCATTCCAACTGAGACGTTTGCAAGGGTCTCTGCAATTTTTCTTTTGTGTGTGGCTACCTCTTGCTATAGGGACATCGTCCTAAACATTTTTTGGCATTAGCGCTATATTGTCGCGAAGTTCAGAAGGCACAGTGCATTCAGTTTTTATGTACAAGATAGTTGAGAAGTTCGTAGAAATTTTATAAATTAATAATTTTCCAATAAATGGAGATACAACGATGCTGTCTGCACAGAAAGAATGAATGAGAATGACAATATTTATCTCAAAAACCGGAATACGTTGATTTATCAGTTTACAGATTTAACCACCAGATAATTCTACACTTGACGGAGCTATGTGTTACGCATGGTGAAAAGCTTGTCGAAATAATGGCTTGCAAACATTAGAAATGCCATCCTCCTTTTCTGAATATAGCTATCAGAGGAGGAAACACAACAATAAGAATTATAGCTACTATGGTGTCCTTTTCTGTCATGCCTTCAAAAATAGTGTTTAATGCTGTGAAAAGGCGAGATTACTGGTCTAGAAACTGCTTCCCTGAATGGAAACTTTAAAATGCACTTTGTAGATGCATTTTGAAAATTTGTAAACCGGTTCTTAGGCATGAGCTTTATCCTATATAACTATTCTTTCCAATTGTTGCAGAGCAATATAGAGATTTATTCTCGTTTTCTTTCCATTCTCTCAACGCAAATAGTATCTTTCTATCTGCGTTCGTTTGCAAATAATTGATTTTTAAAATTTCTACAGAGTTCTAAATCACCCTGCGCTTTGTAATTCCAAACCGAGTAATGCTGGAATGATATTTCCCGAAACGCATTAAACACATTATAGAGAAAAGTGCTATCAAACAGAAGTAATAATTCGAGTAATGAGTAAATTTAAATTATCTGAAATTGCATGAACTGCTAAAATTAATTTTTCATAAATTACTAAAATTAAAATCTTCGGGTAGCACAGAGATACATATTTAAATGACAGAAAGAAATCTTAATGCTAATATATATAATTCTAAGATGTTTAAAAATCAAAATTATTTACATCAATCAGAAATCACTCATTTAAAATTTTTTTCCATACATAATTGACAATATCTTCAACAGTTTAATTTGTCCTTACTTCATTCCACCAAAATTTTAAACATGCCCTATTTTCAATGAAAGCTTGCTGAGAAAAGCTTCCCCACGTGTATTCATACTCACTCCAATTATTATTTAGTCAAGAAAGATACGACTTTTCTCTCTGGGCAGTTATTTATGTGTTACATTTCAGAAAATTTAAGTTGTTAAGAGATGATATAACCAATTTTACAAGCTTTTACCTAAAGACGGACCACTTAAAGAGAAAAGTGGCTTGAAACATGCTCATATTAACTATTCAAAATTGAAACCATAGTGAAATGTTGATAAGGTCCTAAGATTACTCATGTTATGTTGCTCAGAAAGCTTCCCCACATGTATAAAGACTCACTCCAGTTACAATTTAATCAAGAAAGGTATAACATTTTTCTCTGGGTTGTCACTTGTGTTTGCAAAACTCAGAAAATGTGAGTAATCGAAACATGAAATACCCCATTCCTCAATCTTTTAAGCAAAAAGGAGACATTCATTCATTTGCCTAATCGAAACTGCAAGACTTAAACTTATTTTATTCAAACTACTTAACTAAAAAAAATCGTTGTCTTGGGTTTTCCGCCGATGTAACCAAATTAAACTTGCGAGCTGTTGCCAAACGGCGATTAAGAAATTCGACCCTTTTCTGTCGTCACATAAGAGAATTACACAACCTAACTTCTTAAATTGTAATTATTAACAACTTTTTAGATAAATAAAGGACATATTATGGAAAAAAGTGACTTAAAATATTTTCAAATTAACTATTCAAAATTAAAACCAATAATAATTATTTACTTTTAGCTTTTTAAAATTGATAAGATTGCCTTTTTCAAAATTTCCAAAATTGTTTTTTAAACTAAAACTTTAAACATGCACTCTTTTCAATGAAATGTTGCTCAGAAAAGCTTTCCCACTTGTATGTAAACTCACTTCAATTATTATTTAATTAGGAAAGTTAAAATTTTTTTTGTCTGGGAAGCAATTTACATTTTGAACCACAGAAAATTTGAGTTGTTGAAAGACGATATAAACCATTTCACAACCTTTTAATTAAAAAAGGACCTCTTATTTAAAAGGTGAAAAGTAGCTTGAGAATTAAAACCCGTCAACAGTTACCTACTTTTACCTTTTTAAAATTGATAAGATAGCTTTTTTCAAAATTTTTGTTTTTTCCATAAAAATTTTAAACATATACTCTTTTAAACGAAATGTTGCTCAGAAAGCTTCCCCACATGTATATAGACTCACTGCAGTTACAACTTAGTCAAGAAATGTACAACATTTTTCTCTGGGTAGTCACTTATGTTTTTTAAAACTCAGAAAATTGGGTAATGGAGAGATGAAAAAGCCTATTCCTCAATCTTTTAAGTAAAATGGACATTTTAAAGAAACATTCAATCATTCATTTGCCTAATCGAAACTGCAAGACTTAAATTTATTTTGTTCAAACTATTTAACTCAAAAAAAATCGTTGTCTCTCAAAAAACAAAATCCTTTGTCTCGGTCGTTCTGCCATTGTAAACAAAACAAATTTGCGACCTGTTGCGAAACGGCGATTAAGAAATTCGACCTTTTTGTAGCTACGTAAGAGAATTTATATATAGATGTTATAAAATTCATTGTCCTTGCTTAGGAATGGCGATATAATTTGACAAATAAAATAATAAAAATCCCGACCTACTTTTCTACTACTCATTCTACTAACGTCTAAATTACGTCTGTGACGATTTATAACATTAACAAGCTAAGATAATAGTGCGTTATCAATGCTTCAGAATACTATAAAAACTCTTGGAAATAAAAAAAGTCATACTTTGCTTAAAAAAAGTCGTTTAAATATTTTCAATTACACCTAACTTCATTTAGGTAAAATGCAAGTCTCAAACAATTAAATGTTTTATACATGATAAACAGATAAAGGATATTTTACACTTATTAATCTTACTCAGGTTTCCGATAAGCAGACGGTTCCAACTATATAGTGTGTTAATTCATGACACCAAGTTGTACTGCTTTAATCTTTCGACACTGATCCCACTGTGTGCATCCAAGTGGATTCCTATCTATTAGAGCGTGATAGATGTGATTGGTCAACTAGGTTAAAACTCGCCTAACAAAGTTCCTGTTGACGATTTGGAGAACCATTACGGTCGTAGTACAGGAGAAAGTATTTGCAAACGCCGAGCCTGACTAATTTTCGACCCAGTATTAATGTATCAGTTAGAGCAATTGGGTTATTAAACCTGGAGTGCCTGTCAATTTCAGCTTTACGGTTAAGATATTTGAAGGAATCACTGAAATCTTTTTCTTTGGTGATATATCAAAAACAACAATATTATAACGCTAAAAATTTTAACATTTTTTGTTCTAATGACAGATGGCGATACTCAAATGGAAACTTTCAAAGAATAAAGATAAGGCGATAGATTCAATGTCTTTGCTAGAATTCACACCCGCTTGTTTATGTTTTACTTACATATATTAAAATTAAAAGGCTGTAAAATATTTAAAATATTTTCTTAAGAATAATTGAATGAAAACTGTTTGTTAATAAAATAATCGTTAAATACATCGTATATTTTATAAATTCTTTATTTCAATTAATCAGTTGAAATCACATAAAGGAAGAACAAAAATGATTAAGTAAAGTTGATACAAACAGCACAAATAAGATGCAATAAACTAGATTATTGTAATTCTTATTGTACGTTTGCATGTACAGAAGGTACTTTAGAGAGGTATTAGAACCAAATCCGTGATCACTCAAAAACACACTAAGAAAAGAGCATATGGTTTAATAGCCAGAATTGTAGATATGCAATTATGTATACATGCATAAATAGGAATTCCGTTCAGACTAAGTAAGCGGGATTACAAATGACAATGTAACAACATAAAGTAGCAAATACATATAAAAATACTCAACTATCAATAATAACAATATGCATTCATATAGGATATAAACATAGGAAAAATAACAATAAAATAAAGATATAACGAAAATAAAATAATAAGAAATAAAAATTAGAAAAAGGAAGAAAAATATGCAAACATAATATAAAAAGAAGCTAAAAAAAGACGCAACTAAACAAGAACAAAACCAGACGCAGAAGAAGTGAATAAAAAGGAAAAAAAAAACCACAATGTAGAACTCCATTAAATTTTAGACTGAATCCGTCAAAAGTAGATGCGTCAATATTGTCTCTTGATTACTCTATTAGCGTATGTGTCAGCGTGATAACTCAGAGATGCAAAAGTCTAGAAAGATGAATTTTAGTATGAGATATAATTACGTAGTATATTTATGTTGCTATCACACAAATCTATATTCTAGAATATTCAGAAACATAATTTTTAATAAATTCGGTAGAATTAAAGAAATTTGCAATAATAGGAGTCAATATTTGGTGGCTACTAATAATTTTCTAAAAAATCTTTATAATAACAATTTTCCTTTTAAATATTACAACATAGAAGGATTAGTTTTTAAAGGTTATTTGGATTTTAAGGAGTAATTAAATTATTTTCGACTCGGTGTTTCACTCAGTTCTCTTTCTCCCTCTGTCTTCTTTTTCGACTTTTTAACACCACAGTATATCCCCGAACTTGGAACCAGGACGGCTCCTTGCCGGTTGGATAGGTATACGTAAACCTTTATTGAAAGAAAGACTTAAAAAATGACAAACTTATATAACAAAAAACACACGTAATACATTGTTGGTTAACAGTTGAAGCCTCCCATCAGAACTTGAGGCTGTTGCTGCAATTGTTTACTGAATTATCATTTACAAAGGGATTACGTGAACGTATTACTAAGCTAAAATTAAAATGAAAAATGTCTCTTTATAAGAAAAGAAGTGGAAAACTTAAAAATTGTTCATCTTCGACTATTAGATAATTTGCCTTTCTGGGAGGATTGATGAATTGCTTAGAATTTGAGAGGGAAAAAATGCTGTTTTTTTTCTGTGAGTGCCATTTTGTTCTCTGCTCGCTGAAGGTAGTTTGAATACTTTTTTCTTTGATTTATGTTTTGTTATTATGACTGCATTTTAATGCTCGATGGCTTATGATTTTTTTTCTTTAAATCTTTTTTAAAATACATTTTATTGGCGTTCCTATTTTGATATATATATATATATATATATATAAATTATAGTCAATCCTTGCTTTGTTTTTCTCTTCTCTTGGGATCTTCCGGGTTACAAGAAGTTTCCTTTGACGAAAGTAAAGCTTCTTATAGATAAAGTTCCCAGTTTTTGAACCCACACTAAGCAGGTAACCTTTGATAACATCTGTTTTGATGGATATTTTTATTCTTTTACTACAATTTTTTCATATTAAATTTCTTTGTTTTTCTTCCTATATAAAATATAATTACGTATAGTGTATTTATGTGTTAAAATTTGGTCGAAGGAAAGAGGTCCAAAATGTCTTATCAATTCTGTTCATAAGAAGCAAGACGAAAAACGCGCCACATTGTGGAAAAGTAAGAGAAAGTCTAGGGTAGAAGACTTACTCTATTTGACTAACGGCACATTTCGGCAAATATGTTATACTACGGAAAAAAATTATCAGAAATTCGTGGTACAAAATTCTGTATCACTCTTAAAAACTAATGTTTCTCGCCAAGGCATTTTCCAGTTTCTACTACACCAATTTGTCGGTGATGAATTTTTGTTTTGTTTTGTATTCATTGGAAGAAAAATGAGAAATCTTATATGCGAGAAATAACACAGCTAAGCAGAAAAATCATGAATTTAATACCTGATATCCTACCGAACTTGTTCAATGCGTTTAAACAGGGATGTTTGGCGCAGCTTGGCCAATTCTGGCCCTTGTGCCATAAAACCCCAATCACTCACTCACTCACTCGAAACAATTTCATCGATTAGAAATGGCTGTAACTATCTTGTTAACGACGAGAGGAAGCAAAATGTAATACAAGACAGAACTAAAGCTATGTTTGGCAATGTGATAGTTGCCCTATGTGATCCTCCGTTTTCACACCAATAACCTTCGTATGGTGATCTACTACACGTCTCACACTGCAAAGCAAGATCGCAAAGAAACTATATTGATGTACTTTCGATAACCGCATGCCTGTTCTGCATGCGACTATCTAAATTTCCTAAAATTTCTTCTTGGGTCTTCATTTCATTTAGATGCGTCGCAAACTCTGTTCTTTGCCTGCAACAGTGCACGAACTGAAGGTGTGCAGAGAGAATGCTTCACATGGTAGTAAAATGTATTGCCGAATGCATGTTGCCAGTGTGACCGCGGGAAGTTGCATAGGGATATTAATACGTCCTCAAAAAAACTTTAAGCTTCCTTCTGTATTGCATTCCAATTTTTCTTCCTATCGTTATTTGCAGCAAAGCTACAGTCGATTCTAACCTTGCAATCGCTATGAATATTGCACGGAATGCTTAATAGGTGCAATAGAATAAACCCTGTTCATTCCGAAAGGATTTGAGGAAATGCTAGGGATAAATTGCAATAATCTATTAAATATTTGGAGAAAATGGGGTTGGTAAAGACAGCATTAAAAGCATAAATCCAGAAATGTTTCTAAAAATTTACAATATTTGCAATTAAAATTATCTGTAGGTAATGGATTAAAAGTGAAAACTTTACGTATATAATTTGGGAATAGAAATAATTCTAACTAGTTTTAATGAAAATGGAAGCTTTAACAATAAATTTTAATTTTTAACAAAGGAAAATTGATATTCCATTATCATTTCAGATTAAACTTTAATATTTCTTTCAGATCGAAAATTCAAAATGTTAATTTTAGGTATAGTTATTTTTCAACTTCAAAGTTTCTAATGACGAAAGAAAATAATTTATTGCTTCATTAATAATGACTTGAATATTAAATCCGTTTATTTTTCAAATAGAGAAAGAGTAAAAAATTTCAAAGTTTGCTAATTAGAGACACTTAGAGGAAATAAGCAAAAAACGATTAAAAGTATTGAATGCGAAACTATTTAATTTATGAAAACTATTAAATTAAACTATCTACAGATTCGATTTTGTTCCTTTGCTTCCATATTTCTGACATAAAAATTTCCGTAAGAATTCTTTGTACAAATATAAAGACGTGAAAGGATTTTTGACAGAAATAGATCAGCTTATTATTTGCTGAGGAAGACTTTTCGTTGCAAAATAAAAAGGTAATGAATGTGGCAATTTTTTTTGAATTCAGTAAAGATGGAAAAGGAAATCTACAATACGATTCTTTGGTAGCCACAAAAATACACAGATGAAAGAGACAAATAAGCTTATCAGCTTAAATAAGAAAAGATTAAATGGCTATAACAATATTGTTGGCTATTTGAAATAAGAATTTTCGCTATTCTAGCTGCATTTCAATTTTGTTATAGATGGGTGGGAGTTTTCTTATTGAAATTTCAGCACCGCATAAACAACACTTCGGTCGGTGTAGCTGCAGTGTGCTGTTCCTACGTAGAGTTTCAACAGTTCAAGTGCACTAGCAGCATCTGCGTGTGATACAAGACCTGTCGAGACGTCTTATTCTTCTTCCCTTTTCTCGGATTATCTTGATTTTGATTCTTGAAATAATGTCATGTGGAAATAGTGATACTATACTTTAACAGGAATTAATTGATCCATAGGACACACACTTAAACACGATCAACACTTCGACACCGCGTAGCACTGACAGGCTTCGGCAGGGAAACGCATACAAGATCAGTGAAATGAACACTGACTCGACTCAGGTGGACTAGATTACTGGTAAAACCAATTTGCCACTTTTAATTCAGTAGGCTATTTTTAGAGCATGTTGTCATAGTAACCATGAATCGCTCCATTTCAAGGTCACTACCCTCAGCTTTTTGGCCTACGGCTCCACTGTACCTTGCGAATCGCGAGAGCTCTCTCCGTACTCTTTGACAGAGCACTCAGAGTCAATACTCTGCTGCGTTTGATATATCAGCAGAATTCTACCGAATTTCCCGGATAATCCGAAAAGAAGTCATCCCCAAACAGTTCGGATTCCCGAGGTTCCACTGTATGCTCTATTTATTGTCTAACAGCGCAGTTAGGTGAACTCAGACGTAAATTCCATGAATGAAAGTGATTGTTATTTGATACAAAGCTATAAACATGACTGAATCGAAAAAAACCGATTATTATATAAAGTCGTATAAATATTTTTTAATATTTTCATAAAAATATGTGTCCTAATTTTTAAAAAACGCACATACTTCACTAATTATATGGGAATATTGTACAATATTTGCTCAACAGTACACATTATTATGAAGCGATATGTCGACCGTCTTCATTGTAGAGAGCGAAGCGAGCAGGGTTTGCGTAGCAAACCCGGGGGGATTGGCGAGCTTTAGCGAGCAGGCGGCAAAGCCCCCTAGTTTCAAATAAGAATATTTCTAAGAGAATAAAATTTTCAAAAAAAATATTATATACTTTCCTTAATAAAAGTGTTGATTTTAATTTAGAAATTCATATCACTTGAGATATTATTGAAAAAAACCCACAAAAACCATTTTCTTTTAGAACGGAATATCGTAAAATATTATACAACGCAGTGAACACATTTTGTTAATTATACAGGGTGTTCATTAATTATTGTCGGGGTTTCTGTACCTCATAACTTTAGAATAAAAAATATTACGCAAAAACCGATTACGTATTCGTAAATTACAACTCAAAGAATTTTATTAATGATATTAAAAAGATTAATGAATTTGCACATGGCTGCCCTTCGTGGCTCGTAACACATCGAGACGAAATTCGATTTCCGTCCAAGGCATTTGTAGGCATTCAGATAAAGGCGGTTATCGAGAACGTTCCATATCGTCGTATGCGGTATATGTAACTGCACAGCTGCTTGTCTCGTTGATTTTCGTGGACTGCGAGTAAACGTTTCTTGGATGCGATCAACATGTTCCTGCGAAGTGCTCGGTCTTCCCGCTCCCTTTCGGTGTAGAACGCTACCAGTTTCCTGAAATTGTGTTAACCAGCGTCTGATAGAATTATCCGAAGGAGGATCTTTCTTGTACGTGGTCCTGAAGCGACGTTGAGTAGTTATGACTATTTAGTTTCGAAAAACCATAATACACACATTGCTTTTTCTTGCACGGTCGCCATTTTTATTTATGATGTCATAATTACCCAGACTGCAAATGCGCTAAGATCGCATTGTTGCCACGTAAAATTCTTTGAGTCGTAATTTACGAATACGTAATCGGTTTTTGCGTAATATTTTTTATTCGAAAGTTATGAGGTACGGAAACCCCGACAATAATTAATGAACACCCTGTACGTTTAGCAACGTTGTACAATATGGTGATAGAAGTTTGTATTTGATAAAATGACATAATATTTACTAAATCATCTGGTTCAAATGGCAATATAGGCGTATTAATTGACACAGAACCCGTGAGTTTGTAAAAATGAACATAATCGTTCTCCTTTTTTTCAGTAAATAGTTAGCATAAAAAATAACAATTGGATTTTTTTTTGAAAAAGTGCTTATGATGAATTTCTCTTTACTAGACACAAGGCAATATAAAATTTCCAACTTAAAAAAAAATTAATATCAAAATTATTCTTTTCGTCGATAGATGGCAGCATGGTGTTTTTCCTTGTTTTGTTATGTTCTCTATTTGCCATCCCAAAGTGCAGGATGTAGGCTCATTATGCCAAGGGGCTCTGGTTCAAAAGTCGGTGCAAATTAGATGTGAATGATAATTAAGTTATTATAAACGAAAGTGATGAGATTATATGTGAATGATAATTAAGTTATTATAAACGAAAGCAAGTTCTTTTAAGTATGTGTGTAAGGATGTGAAAGCAAGTAATTTTAAGGATGTGGGTATGAAACAAAAACCATTTTTTCATTAATCTAAAATTGGGGGATTTTTTTCTATTTTTTCGAATAACGGTATCAGACAGAAGGCTAAAAAACAAAATATAAATGAAAATACAGATCTGGAATGTTGAACATTGCGAGAAATAATACTGTACAGTACTAGGAAAATATTTTATGATATTGAGGAATTCATAAATTTTACAGTGTTTCAGTATTTGGGATTGGAACAATATTGTACAGTATTTTTTTACAAATTATATAATGCTGTACAATTTTATGTGTTAATTGAGTCATGTGAAATTTACCCTAATATTGCAATATTCTCGACAATATTGTCACTACATCCCCACAATATTTTGCGGCATTCAGAATGTCGAACAACGTTGTGGAGATATCGTACTATATCTTTTGCTAATAGTGAATGTACTGACTGCTATATAGAGATAATGATATTTACAAAATATGAATGATATTTACAAAAATATGAATGATATCTTCAAAAAATGTTTTTGTCCTATTTTATTCCCCTAAGCATGGACCTTCAAGAATTGAATTGTAAAGAATGAGTAAGTAGTAGCTTTCAGTAACGTATGAATTAATCCTTTTATTTACTTTCTGGATTAAAGATATAAAACAAGAAAATGAAACTTTTTTCTTACACTTCGAATGAATGCTGTAACAGGTGTCTTTTAACGTTTATGTGTTTATAGAGAGGACATACCGTGGACTTGACGTCATCGACGTTGCCGAGGTGATATGAGCAAAGCTCTAATTGTCTTGCAGATAATATGAGTTTTCCTTCCAAATATATCACGACATTTCAAATGATCAAATTTCTTATCAATTAGGGAAGAAAGAACAATCCACACGCTAGTTTGTTGAAAAGGAAAATGCAACATTTTTCGATTCATTTGAAAAGGGTAAAAGCATTTTCTGTTCCCGTATCAAACTCAGAGGTTTATAAGGATGTCTTTTATTTAATTTTATTAATGAAAAGTAGACAGTTTCCGATCTGCAAATATATAATTAAATGCTTTAACTTCTGCATGATATATTTAATGCAGTTTAGGAGTTGAGAGTCAGAATGGACAAACCCACATATTTTTATGAGCAATTAAAACATTGTTTGTAAGCATCAAAAGTGAACCATTATAGCGTACCCAAAGTACCGTGGTAACTATCGAGCACGCTCAGTTTCAAAAATCTGGAATAAATATTTATTCACATCATATATATAGGACAATAAGGTACAATCCTCCAGTGTGATTTCATTATACTTAGAGTTTACAGCAGTTCAAAACAGCAGTCATTGTGAGGGACACTTAGCAGTTCCACTGCTAAGTGTCCCTCACAATGCGTCACTAACCACACCAGGTCATTTGACCACCAATGTCCATCTGCACATCTGGAGTGCATCTGTAAAAGAATTGGAAATGTAATTATTATATCTTCCCAACAGGGGCAGTGCGCTGAACGACTGCGCTACACCATTTGACAAGCGCTAATATTTATTACTAGCCGTCTTTGGCGACTAGCTTGTTCGCCCGGAATATGATTTCAATTGAATCTTGCATCATTTAAATTCATGGTTCTCTTAACAACATGATTTTAGTTTTCAGAGTGCGGTAGATATTTAACTCATGTTCTATTAGTGACCTTGGACCTCTTCTATTCAATGTCTACATAAATGTTCCCAATGGAGTCAAATAATTTACCTCATGTCATGTAACCTCTAATTCAATGTTGTAGGCACAATCTTCACTTTCTTATTCCTCTTGTAAAATATGTATGCGATTTCAGCATTAAAATGACGCAGCTTTTTTTATGGCCAGCGGCATGTTAAATGGATTAAAACACAGAGCTTGGTTTACAGATTTCACAAAAATTTTGATGAAATAAAATATGAAAGCAAAATGTATTTCGTTATTATCTCAGATTACAACAATGAAAGAGAAATATGCAATTAAATATTTGTTTAAAAAATAAAAACGGTTTGAATTTCTTTGCAAAAATGAAAAGCATTGTTGTAAATTATGCTTAAAAATATTTTTAAAAAGTTATTATAATTCGAGAAAACATTGAACGGCAACTTAATTGATATCATTGGAAAGCTAATTTTTTGCTCCTTTAGACGGGACAAAAATAAATTTTGAACTGTAGAATTTTCGGAAGTTATTAAGGAAAAATGTAAAACTTTCGTTTATTTTTAATTAATTAAAATTCAAGTTAAAATTATATTTATAATTTCAAAACAAGGGCACCGTGGTGTATATTCCAACCTTTTAAAGTATGTTTGTGCCAAAGTTTGTAGCTTTAAGTCCAGCGGTCTGCCCTATAGAGTAGAAACGCACACACATATTCTTCTTTCTTATTAGTAGAGATAGGGCAGCGGAAATGCTAAAATATGTTTGGCAAATTATCAATAATCATATATTATTTCTCTCCCACCTTCCCTTTTTCTCAACTAATACAAAGTTTTCAGCGACAAATAAGGCATCAGTGCATATAAATTTTTGCTGACTTCACAAAGCATACTCATTTTATGTTAAAATATGTTGTTTAGAAGGGGTGAAGTGGGGATGGGAAGATTGAATTTGCGACTGAATCTATTGCTGTGGACAAATTATTTTGTTAATAGTTTTCAAAACCTCGTCAAAATCAAGTAAATCTAACTGTTAAAAACCTAGTTTTATTTTAAAATCCACCCTTCTAAAAAATATCTATTAATTTCCACAATTTTGAAATAAAATTTTTTTCAGAGATTTCATATTAAAGTGTGCTCTTAATTTCAAAGTAACCAATATTTTATTACAGTAATAAGCAAATTAATTATAGTTACAGCAGCAACAAATGTAATGGAGCTGTTCTCGTCTTTGACAAAATACATTCACTACATTACATCATATGAGACAATATTGAAATCGTTACTTTTTCACATATACTGAATCATCCAAATGATCCGAGGTAATTCAGAATTGTGTGGCAGTTTAATTAAGAGCAACCATGTGATTTTCCTGCGATATCCTATACTTAGTATATCCTGCACTTAGTATTTCGGCGGGTTTCGATCTTGTTTGTGCTTTTTCTGTTCAGTATGAGAAAAATTGTCAGTAGCAACAGCAAACAAAGCAACGGGCTGTCTCACCTTTTAGGAAATACACTCTTAACATTACATCTTAATCTCAGATGCATTGTAATCACTTCTTCTTCACATACACTAAATCATCAAAATGATCCGAAGTAATGCAATATTTTATGTCAGTTTAATTAACAGCTGCACTGTGCATTCCGTGAACTCTGAATCTTTAAGTGGAAAAGATTGCCCGGTTGAAATCTGGGTAATTTTGATTGATGTTATTTTAAGTTTTCCTGCTTCATTACCGCTCTGCAATATAAATTAGCTTGTTCCGAGACGCCCACGGGAGCTCGTGGCGTATTCCTTGTTATGCGATTGTTAACGATCGGGAACAACAGGATCCGACAAAGAGTAATTGCTCGAAAAACTGTAACGACCATCGTCTTCTTCCTGACCACGTGCTAATTATGCCTAAGAGAATGGAAATAGCTGTTACCTCTTGCTATTCCTACATATGATGCGCCTTGCAATTAACGTCTAAAAATGATTTATTTTTCATTTAACTCAGACAATGAAGAGCAAAATGTGTTTCTTATGTTCTATACTTAGTGGTTTGATTCGTTATGGTAGCTGCCTTTTCAATCATTGTGTAACGTAACATTTAAAACTTTTGGCAATTATAATACAACGAACATTTATCAGTCTTAATGCAGTAAAAAATTCAGTTCTGACTGCTCTGAAAGATGATAGTGTAATAAAAAATAGAAACATCGCCATATAAAAAATATTCTGTTTAGTAAAATAATGCATACAATGTTAATGCATTTGAAGTTTATAAATTCTTATTTTACTAATAATATTATTTCTAGATAAAGTAATTATTCTTAAATTATTTTAAATAGTTTGTTTTCAGTAAATATATTTTGCAAAGGTTGAGAACGTTATAATAAGCAACTGAATAATCCTTAAAGTTACATCAAAGCATGTAAATTTTCTTATGTTTCGACTTAAATATATACAATTACATGACAATACTTTATAAAATTTTAAATTATATCGTTCATTTTGTAGGGAAACAAGTATTGGAAAAATCTGCGTGGAAATCTCCAACTATCATATTCTCAAATTCGAAAACTTATAAGAGATTTTTATAAATGAAAGATCTATCATGGGGAAGATAACGCTCCGAATGTTTTAGCAAAATATACTTTTGTGCCTGAACATGTTCTAAAGAATCGTAACCATATGTTTCTTAGGAAAATGAGATTTAAAATTTCATATATGAGAAAAAAATTCTCCATTAATCCGACATGATTAAAATTTTATCCAGAGCAGGAAAATCAAATCTGGAATATTTATTTATGATAAAAGGAGTTTACATACTTTTATCAACCTTAATGCAGTAAGATGTTTATATATATGCATTTTATTGTATTCAGAGTTGCAGCTACAAAGATTTCTAAACAGAATTTATACCATTAATTTTTGCTTTGAAAGTTAATAAATAAATTGAAGAAATTGTTTTTTGAAAATAAATAAAGCAAATAGAAGATGGAAAGAGCTTACTTAAAAGCAGCAACAATAAAAATATTCATTGAAAGGGGAAAAATATTATCTTTCCAGTTTTAAACAATCTCATTTATTTACACTTCAGTAGACCCAAGAGATACATAATCCTACAGCTGTTAATGTTATCTTCATTTCTATAAGATGTTGTCTATACACATAAAATCAAAAAAATCCCAGTGGAAACAGATTTATTGCACATAATAGGATGCAAAGTCATTATTACAACATTTATTTTTTTCTACAATAAGAAGATCATTTATTTTTTTGAATATTTTGTCTTTCTTTTTCTGAAATTGCATACAAAATAGCTTCAAGAAAAATTCAAATAAAAGAATAATTTTTAGCGCAAATTTATATGAAGTTCTTTTATTTATTTATATTGAAATTCGTACTGGCTAGGAAGCCATGTCCATTTTTATCAATACTATTTGATATACTATAACCGAAAAAACCATTACATTGTCGTAAGTTCTTTTACTAAGACAATTAATTAGATTTATAATGAAAATCTAAGCACTTTTTACTCAAATTATATTATTGATTCTGAATCGCAGACGTCATAATAAATTACACAAAATTTCTTATCTATGATGGAAATTAATTTTTGACATAAAACGTTGAAAATTGCAACAAATATTAAGTCAAGAATCTGTGAAAATGTTCCAATATATTCATTACTGTGTTGTTTCAAGTGCATAAAAATGGCTATCCATCCATTGGATGAAAAATATCCTAAATATCTATATTTATGTTGTCTCATGTTCGTGATGTGCTGCTTTAATGCAACTGCGTAGATGTAGAATTAAGAAAAGAAGAAGATAAGAAATAATCCCATTTATCTAAGAGCAGTGAAAATTGAATTATTCTTTGAAATTCTTTTTCATCCAAAGCAAGTCCTCTCATCTGCTATTTTTTTCAAGCATAATCGTAAAAACATATATTGCCCTTGCGTTAGGTGGTCCTTTTCAAAGTACTCTCCAGAAATATTTTGAAATGGGAAACAATTTTAAAATTTGATGGGGAACAGAGTACTTTGGGGTGTTTGAATGCTGTGAATATCTCGTTTGTCTCAGCATGTTATACAATTTAATTTTTGCTAATGTGCGTATTAAATTATTTTTTTGGAAATATCTGATAACAAATATTAACTAATTAATTTTGAAAGAGAATCAAATGTGTTTCAGCCTCTCTTAAATTTGTGATGCAGAAACTAATTATAGCATACGGGATATCACGCATACAAAACATTTTAATTTTGCTTCATGTGATAAAAGTTTCAGTTCAAAAGTGTCTTTTCCGTCAAGTAAACCTAAATAAAAATATGCTAGAATTAGGAAATCTAAATCGCTACTAATAATAAAGGAGAATATGTTTGTGTGTTGGCGCTCTAGAGGGCAGACCGCTGGACCTAGAGCTACGAAATTTGGCTAAACATACTTTGGAAGGTGAGAATGTGCACCTCGGAACCCTTTTTTGAAATTTTAATTAGAATTTTAATTAAATAAAAATTAATCGAAATTGTGGCCTTTTTCCTTAATAACTTAAAAAATATTACATCACAAAAATCATTTTTACACCATCTAAAAGTGCAAACATTTACTTTTCCAATGGTAAAACTTAAATTTCCGTACGTTTCCTGAAATTTTAATAAATTTTTCAAAATATTTTTTGGTTTAATTTGCAAAAATCCTTTTCATTTTTACAACGCAACTCAAACCGTTTTCATTGCTTAAGCAAATATTTAAATGCATATTTCCCTTTCATTGTTTTAATCTGAGATAATATTCTAAAAAATTTTGCTTTCATATTTTATTTCATCAAAAATTTAAGAAATCTGTAAACTAAGCTCTCCGAGATATTGCTTTGTAAACATTAAGAAACATATCTTTTAATTTGAATGGTTATGGTTCCTATATTTTCAATCTTTTCTCAGCATGTTTTCATCCAACTAACATACTGCTGGAAGTAAAACATGCCTCGCAATTTTAATATTGACAGCAAATGCACAGTTTGCAAGAGAAATAAGAGAGTAAAGTTGATGCCGACAGCACGCAAATGGATGTTACATGATACAGACAGTTATTTGACTCCATTAGGAAAATTTATGTAGACAATGAACAGAAGAGGTCCAAGGTCACTAATAGAACAATCTGAAGTTTTTAAGAGAACCATGTATATAAAATGATGCGACAATCACTTGAAATCATATTCCAGGCGAACAAGCTGGTAGCCTGAGGAGGCTAGTTTTATACATACGAGAGTTGTAAATTTGCAAATTTAATTATGTGAGATATAAAATTACAGAAGTAACAACATTGGTACTTTTTTCAAATGTTTATGTCCTGCCATGTAGTGACCAGCGTTGTAAAAATGCAGTGAGGGTAAACCAAACTATTATATTCAATATAAATAATTGTCTGGTTAAAAATAATACACATAAAGCGTCATATAATACCTCTCATTTTAAAACTGAGACACGCTTTTTAAAGGAGAATACACATTCAAAATAAAACTTTAATTTTAAAAACACTTGATTTAAATTGAACTTAAAATATTATTATTTTCATAATTTAATTATTTCAATAATATATAAAAATAATATTTTTTATCTTTTTAAATTTTTTCTGAAGCATTTCGATTAGACGAATACCTTTATCTTCTTATCATTTGTTTCACGGAATAGTGTTCATCCTGTGAATTATTACACTAAAACTCGACAATATTTCTAAACTTCTACAGATCCCATTGCGTTTGAAATTTACAGTCTGAAACAATATGCTTCAGTACACTTTCTGCTGAAGTGACTGTTTGACATTTAATAAACCTGAACCTGCAGCGATTAGCTGTTTAACAGTGCTTAACGTAAAACTATTTATTCGGTGAAGGGGCAATCTGCCCTGCTCTCTGCATATTCAGCAGCTTAAGGTGCCTTGAACAGATGTACCAGCCGCCATGTGGGCGGGATTTAGAAAGACTAATAATGACGTAACACCACATTCAGCTGTTTCGTCCTTCAATGAACTGAATATCGTTGTACTGGATTCATAGTTGAAGACTTTAAGCCATGGCTCTAGCCTTACGAAATTTATTTACTATATGCGTGATAATTTATTCAGTATATTAATGAAAATTATTCTTAATAATCTAGAAAATTTCGAAAAGAAGCCTTTAAATATGTTTACATAAGCGACAGCTTAGTAATTATGTTTACTGTAGTGACAGCTTAGTAATTAAAGAAATAAGAGTGATTTTTTCTCGAATTCATTTAAAATGCAGAACTCAAAATTTTATGGTACAAGCATCAGTTTTAAAAAGGTGTAAGTTGTCTAATATGCATTCATAACAAAATATTTTGGTTATTCTTCTAAATTTACCATGTATTGATATCGTTGTTAAAAACTGCATTATGATATTTGAAATTTAAAAATGTCTACGAAAAGTCTGAATTTTTAGAATAAATAGTTTCATGCACCGAAGCAGCTTATAAATATGAGTTGAAATTTGAAAGCATATATTTTGATTATCACAAACAATGAGAATATAGATGACAAAAGTAATTTAATTTCATTCAGAATTAGATATATTTCACAAAGGGGAATTGAAACATTCGAAACTTCCTCAAGTAAATGAATTCTATTTTATTTTGGTTAGGGTTTCTTACGAGGGTTGACATTCCTTTCTCATTTTTGAAAATATTTTATAAGCTCTCTGATTTTATACCTTTGCTGCCAAAATGCATTCTTTATTAACTCAGAATTTGAGCTCATATTTCTACTTAAATATTTAAAAAGAGATTAGAAGTATTTTAAATGAATATGAAGAGTTTGGAGACTTTGAAAATAAATTTATAAAGTACAAAAGAGTCATGTTTTATGTGCTTTGTTTCCGAAAAATCTGAATTAGCCGGGTCTTTTCTACTTTTATTTTGAGTTGAGAAGGAAAAAAATTGAATTAAATATGGAAACAAAAAGAAGTTTTTTGTAATATAGTCCCTCTACGTTGTCGTGTAAAACGCTCGTAAAAGAGAATTTAATTATGTTTCGTGGTAAGAGCAGTTTTTCCACCTTAATTCATCCAAGAAAACTTGAAGGAAAATGCATAAAAACTAATTACCATGGAGAAAAGCTTTTATTACAACAATCACAAGGAAGATTCATTATGAAATTCTATGAGTTCTTTTTTATTTTTTGGAAGTACTCAGTAGCGCATAAACTTATTCCGTGGCATAAATTGCGACCACAGCATACATCCATGAGGATAATTCACACACAAAACAAATCAGTGATTTACATGCCTTTGTTATAATTTCTTATAATTCACGTACTGAATATAGTATATAGTTACTTATGCTTGCTACTGACAGAATTGTTTTTATTTAACAGAAACCATCATCAATTTGATCTCTTTAGAATGTGAAACATACCATGGTTTTGGTATTATTACCCGACAAAATTTTCTTTTAGCTGTTCAAATATTCTATCTGAAAACCCACATAAACTTATTTTCATTTTGATTAGTTAGAACAACACCTCGTTATGTTGTTTCTAATTGGGTTCCTTAATTTTAGAGTTATGGTGTATGACACACCAGCTGGCATTTTCTTGGGCCAGCTTCAACACTATCACAAGGAAAAAAACTTCTCACTCCAGAGTAATTAATGAATACCTACCCCTCGTATACGGGTGATCGAACTTAGCCAAGATAAAAATTGCTCGTTATTTGTATATTACATATCTGATGTATTATGTAATAAGATCAGAGAAATGATGATAAATAAGATAATAAGTAAGTCACTTACCAGAAACAGAGATGTTTTCTTCCACACATCCCACCGAGAGGGGGCACCACGAGTAGGTAAATGAGAAGCCGCCAGATAAGTAGGGTGTTTCTCGCTTCCCTACTGCGTTGGCGCGGTACACACATGCGATTTCTGTTGGAGAAGTCAGTTGCGGCAAAGTGTCGTTAATGGCTTGACTGGCGCTTTTACCCTGCGGGAGGTCCGTGTGTACTTTCCAACTGCTCTCAATACATTTCAACCCATTTATTGGTTCTCCGACATTTTGCAGCAAATGATTTCGATGACACAAATCGCATGTGTGTACCCGACTATAAAGTAATGGTGTGGTTCTGAGTTAATCCCCATTCTGATGGTGGAATGTACCTTCTGTGGAAGAAATGGGCTGTTCTGGCTACTCCACCCTCATTCTCCCCTTAACGTCGTGAAGACTATCATTTAGATCATCCTGGATGCCTTGGCAAGGATGGGGTAACTCGATTTCTGGTTTCTTTCAACACTCAGAAAGGCACGGTAAAAGTGAGTTCTCTGCAATTTCTCAATCAGGATCCACCAGTGCTGCGACAAAAGGCTGTTTCGATTGCTATCGATTCTGTAATCATTATTCAAAGAGATAGTTGTATCGATATGTTGGTGACCGTGGAAGCAGCAGATTATTCTTGTATTCTAAGAAAGAATTTGTTTATATGAGTTTAGCTTTTTAAGACTTTTCTAGCGTACTCCTAGGTTTTCTTTCTCCGTATGCAAGGATTTTTTTTATCTGTACTGATTAATAATAAAATTTTTGAAGCTTAATATTGTAAAATTCATTCTCTTTTTTTATTATGATATTCCAAGAAAAAAAGAGGCTTTGATATTTTTTTACTCTCATTCTTTAAAAAAATTTATTTGTGTTTAAACCAGTAGTTTAAAATTTATCTGCGAAATAAGTCCTTAGTAACGCTGCTATTGTTGAAAAATAAACAAATTTACAGTGGCCTATAAAACTACATATTAAGAAATTTGATTTATGTATGTTTTTAAACCTGAAAAGCAGGTGCCAAGAAAAAAACAATGAGCGTTATTCAAAGAATATCCTTTATAATTCCAAATTTTGTGACTTTTTGTGATTAGCATTATCATAGACTGAAGATTATCTAATATGCAATTTGGAAACATTAATTCCTTTAGTGCCTCTTCCTTTTGACAGATTTAATTCCCATTTTGTTGCAGAGCTACAAATTTTGGGTAATGACTACATGACAAATTGAATCCATCTATCCCTTTCCGTTTATGAGCTACCATGTCACATGGACACGAACGGGTAGACGGACAAAAAAATTGGAAATTCCTTGAAAACCTTTAATTGCCGTGATACCTTTTCGGGCATAACTAGTGTGAGCGGTCTCACTGACCACTTTTTAAAAAAAAGTCTTAAAAATAGTGACTTCTGTGCATTTTTATGAATTGCTATGAATAAATTATGCATATCTATGCGATTTTAATACATTAAAATCAATTTTTAAAATATGAATATTTTAATTTTTCGCAATTTATATCATATAGAAGAATGACAATTTTCTTCACTTAAGGTTGAAAGCTGATAGTTTTATTAAACATTCATGGGAATATATGCCTTTAGTAAGAATTACTGGCCATTATATCTTAATTATAAAACAATGAATTTAATTATACGGATTAGAATATCTTTCTTTACAAAGATCAATCATAAGATGGAATACAGTCAAAACACATTTATCGAGATCAATGAAGTCGCACTGGCTCCTTGCATTCCATTTGTAAGATGTATCCTGTTCTCACTGGGACTATATACATAGACTGTATGCTTTTCTTTTTTCTAATTTTTCATCTTGATTTGAAAAATTATTTTTCCCACTTCTGTCACACACATTCTGTCCCAATATTCTTCTGATTGTTTGCTTGAGTTCTCTTGGTAGAAAGGAGAAAGTAATCCTAACTTGAATATAGGGCATTATCAATTTATTGGCAATTACAAGCATATTTTTTTATTTTTATTTTTGAAACTTTAATAATATAAATGAATTTACAGCGCACATATCAAATATTCTGAAATCTGTCGCCATAGGTCAACTCTCAGTGCGTCGCCGCTTGACTAAATAGAACATGTCAAATTCATCTACACCTATTTTTGTCAAATTGTATAACTCTAAAATTTTATTGTAATTATCATCTTTGTCCCAGAAAGCTCAGGTTCTGTCTGAGAGACCGCACAAAGCTTTTAAAGGTTAAGCGTATTCCGAATTTCATTTGTTTGCCATCTTCCCTTTGTGAGTTATCATATTCTCGAATAGACCGACCCATAGACAGAATTCCAAAGATAGCTTTTTTCCGGTCTGACGGAGTTCTAAAACGTGGAGAAACGTCTTCAAAATCTCGACGTCGAATTTTTCACTGTTACAAATCTTTCTCTTTGTAACTTCCAATGTGAGAACTACTACAGAACAGCACTACAATTTAATAACTTCTGGGATATTAACTAAAGTAGCGGGAAAATAAGTGCAATATTTAAAATAGAATTGTTTTCCGGTATATGGCAACATTTAATTAACTTTTTAATGAAATTAATGAATAAAATCTAAATTAAAATATATGAATTTCTTAAAACCAAACGTTTGATGCATAAATGCTTGCGAAAAATTCAGACTTTACATTTTTCAATCATTTCTTTACTGACTCTTCATATTACATGAGGTAAAGACTCATCCATCGGTATATCAAATTTTATTATGTTAATTTCTCTTTTAAACTTATTTTGCTTATTTAGCTAAATTACAGTTATAACTTAAATTGTATTTCAATAAACTCTTTAAATACAAATATTATAAGTCTCCATTTATTTGCAAAATTATGTTTGATATGACACTTACTGTTTTTATTTAATTTCTGTTCTGGAGGAAAAGATCCTTCGAATCCACAAATTAGTGCCTAGTTACTCAGCGCCGAATTGTTAATTGTTCAAACTTTTCGATTTTCTAGTGCGAATAACAGTGCAAGCTTAATACACCGACATCTGCATCCATCCATGGGTGAGTCAATCGTTACTCGATTACTCAATGAAATAGTTGTAACTTAAAGAAATTCGACGCTACTAAAGTGGGTTAAGAACCAAAAAGCTCCCATGTTCTGATTTATGGCTAAAAATATTAAATTACAAAGTGCGCTTATTAGTTTAGTTATCAGCATTATTATACAGAACGCCGCCCTGTGTCCCCGTGCCTGGTGCCATTACGGCGACTGAACCGGTTGAATGGACAGCATTATTATACAAGGTGATGCAAGATTAAGAAAATCATGAGCAATTAAGTTAAGATTTCAGAGAAGCCTCTACTTATAATGCTGTTTTATTTCTGCAACTATGGATGTATAATTCAAATAATTTCCCCTCCAGCATAAAAAATGATAGATAAGACGTAAATTTTTTCAGATGTTTACTGACTTGAGTTGAATATTTGATTTAATACGTCATATGTTTTGCTTATAACAATAACAAGTATTTTGAAAATGCGGAGATTTTAGACTCCATTTTTCTTGTTGAAAATTTGTAGACATTTTTCATGCCTTTTACTCAATATACAGATTAATTGGCATGATATGTGAAATTAATTCAAAGACCCTTATGAATAGCTATGAAAAATGATAACAATTCATATGAAATCTAAAAAACCTGTAAAGGAGTATTTTTCGAAACCCAACTATGTTTGAACCCTGATTTTAAAAATATATTACCTGAGATACTCAAATCCTCTACCAAAATTAAACTGCCTGAGAGTTAGTTTGGGAGCAATT
>BGPR01010258.1:0-53334 GCA_013235015.1 Araneus ventricosus | reverse complement strand
CTAGCTTTGTGTTCAAGTTCACAAATACAATATTTCCAGTATTTGTAGCTAAATACAGTTAAATTAAAGTCTTGATTAACTTTGGATTCATGCACATGAAGATATTTGGTGAAAGAATTTGAGAAAATTAATTAATTTGAAATCTATAAATCTTATAGTATAAAAAATCAAAATTGTCAATTAAATCGTAAAGATAAATAAACAAAAATCTGAAACAAATCCATTATTCAACCTAGCTTGTTCCTGTTTTAGCTATTTGTCTGGAAACGTGGCCTCCACCTGTGATTTCCATATAACACCTAAGACGGCAATGACAATCGAAACCTCCTGAGAATTACACTTAGAAAAAAAAACTAAGGAAATAAATAGAAAGAAATTCAAACTATTAACTGTGTGTGACTCAAGCACACTTTAGTTTGCAAATGCTAAGATGCAATAAAAAATTCGAAATTCAAACCACATTAAATTTCCACGTCAACACGAATTCGCATGCATTCTTGCATCAGCCTTGTAATTGGCAGATGTTTCCAGACAAGTACTTCAGAAATTATTAACTGACTAAATTTTAAATAATAAAATTAAAATAGCAATAGAAAATAACCAAAGCAAAGATTCATTTTAGTGATAACACGGCATTATTAAGTACAAATGAAAAGGCAACATTTCATAGGAGGTTGAAATGTGCCTGTCAAAAAAAATGAAACTTTAATTCTGCTTAAATTTAGTTTATAGACAGCAAAAAAGTTGCAGAATACTGAAACTGCAAATAAAATTACATTAAATCTGGATAAATTATGGATCAATTAATTTTTTACAAGCAGGGAATTTAAATTACACACATAATGAGAATCTTGAAACATAATAAAATTAGAATTAACTGCCTATACTTTGGCATCTGATTCTCTGAAAGTACATTCATCAGTATCTACTAAATACTTAAATACAGTGGACATCTTATATTCATTTTCTTTCTTCTTTATAGGAAGTATTTCTACAGAAAAGAACTGTTTGTCATCAAAGAATTTTCATCTCGATATTCCTGATATATCCACACAATTTTAGACTAAATTAGAAAAGCTTTTGAATTATGTCCGTTGGTCGCTCTTGTCTATAAAGATACAACTTGCAGATGTGTACAGAATTCTGAAAAAGTTCTGGCAAGGTTTAACTCGCCCATCTATTCTCTATGAGAACACTATCATTAAAAAATAGCAAATAGTTAGGAAAAATGTCGACATCAGAAATGTTAAAAGTTTGGTTCCCATCGATAAGGGTTAATAATGCGTACCTGATATGTTTCTTACTGAGTGAACCTTGTTACCGCTGCAACTGAACTGAAGTATAATGAAAGCTGAACAGAACTTCAAAACTCTGCCACATTAGGAAGTAAGTTAAGGTATCCGACTGCGTTCGGAGCCTTTTTTTTGAAAAATAACTTATATATATTTTTAATGTTATTTTTCAACTGCATATGTTTTAAAACTATGAAAATATTGTAAAATTAAGCTTTCAAAATAATATTTTTTAAAAAAACTGAGAAATTTAAAGAAAAATGACTAAAATATTTGCCTTACGCTAACAGCCGTAGACAAAATCATATTCTAAATATACATAAATCCTTGTAGGAGTACATTTGTATGACAGTTATCTGTGTTATGCTCTAAAATATTTCTTGTACTTCCAACAGGTTTTGAGATATAGCTGAACATAGTTATAAACTGGTAATTTTTCATAAAAAATGCTTTTCGTTTAGACTTAAACACTTAAAAATCTTACTTAATTTTAAAATTGACCTTAGTTTTTAGAGGAAAACATCAAGCATATTACAGAAAACAATCTCTGAAAATTTCATAACAATACTTGAATAATGTTTTGAGAAATCATTGTTACGGTCGACAGTTTTCCTCAAAAATATCATTTCTCAGAAAACACATTTAAAGTTTTCATGCAACTTAAAATAATGCTTACACTTTTTGAAAGGCATCAAAACTCCCCAAGTGTGTAGGTGGTACCTTCCTTAACCTCAAATTTGAATTTTTACTTGTTTTGCTGGCTCTTCTTTTTTTTCTGGACAGTTTTACAAATGGTTCAGAATTACTCGTTGAGTCGACATTTCTCATACTGTCGAGGCTCCAATAATTCAACTATGTTCAGAGACATTTTTTAAAAAATTAACTTACAAATATTTTTCAAATGTTATTTTTAAACTGCATATGTTTCATAACTGTAAAATATCATAAAATTAAGCTTTTAAAATATTATTTTTTAAAAAAACTGACAAATTTGTAGAAAAATTACTAAAAAAAATTTGCCTTACGCTAACAGCTGTAGAAAACATTGTATTCTAAATATACATAAATCCTCATAGGAGAACATTTTTATGACATATATCTTTGTTATGCTCTAAAATACTACTTGTAATTCAAAATAGTTTTGAGATATAGCTGAACAAAATTACTAAACTTGTAATTTATCATAAAAATGCTTTTTGTTCACATATAAACACTTAAAAATGTTAATTAATTTTAATATGGACCTTAGTTCTTAGAGGAAAACATTAAGCATATAACAAAAAACAAAATCAGAAAATTTCATATTAATATTTGAAAAACTATATGAGAAATCATTGTTACAGTCAACAGTTTTCTTCAAAAATTTCATCTCTCAATAAACATATTTAAAGTTCTAATGCAACACAAAAGTTTATAGTTTTTGGAAGGCATTAAAATTCTCCTGGTTTATAGGTGGTACCTTCCTTAGCCTCAAATTTTAAAATTTTACTTTTTTTGCTGGCTGTCCTTTTTTTTCGAGACTGTTTCACGGATGGTTTAGAATGTCTCGTTGAGTCAATAATGCTCGTATTGTCAAGGCTCCAATAAAACATCTTTAAATTAGGTCATGTCAGCACACCTAATTTTTGAAAAACAGGTAGTAAACCAGCAGAACCAGAACTAAAAAGAATGATGGCAATATTAATTCCCAGTCGGAGTGTTTGTAGCTCAACAAAAGTTTCTTTTGGAACAAAGCTCCACACAACATTATTAAAACTTTCGTTGCAATTCTGAGTTTTGCCATGCAGACACTTTTTCAACAGTTTCTGATCACAAAGATCCATGTAAGTTTTTTTTATAGAGTTTACGACAGAATTAGGTAGAGTTGGAGATTTGTCAACAAATTTAATCCCAGCAAATTTTGCCTTCTGGAATTTGCACCAGCTGTTTGGTCCTGTTGGGCATTGTCGATGCATCTCTTTGTTTTTACCAGAGCAGCAATGAAAAAATGCTGCTATTAGTGCACTTTGCATTTCTACCAGGTTCCCAACATTGCTTCGAATTGCAATTCCATAGTAATTCTGCAATTTGTCGATGAATTTGTCGGTGAGCTTTCCTTTTCCACCAAGACCCTTTTTGTTCTTTTTCAATTTTCGTAGACGTGATCCGACCCTTTTCTGTACGTGCCCAATGCACTCTAACTTTTCAACAGAGTTATTACCATAAATGTTTTTCACTTCTTCAAATCCCTTCGAATCACCATCACCATAGTACTGGCTGTACTGCAATTTACGTAAACGCTTTGATCGTTCGAACATCCTATAGACACCTACAGGCTCCATATTGCCAGAACTACCGACATAGTTAGAACATTCGTGGTTCTCCTTATTTTTATATCTCACATTGTCATTTGTTTTGCACGTACGACAATAATGGGACATGATTTCAGCATATAAAACCTTTCCAGTGTCAATAGAAATGATTGTAGTACAGCCATTTAGAGACGAATAACCACGCCGCTGCCATGTTCCATCAACTGAAACACCACAGCTGTAAATTTTATTCGAAGGGACAACTTTCAATCTTCTAACATCTTCTGCAGCCCTGATCATATTTTCTTGCGAACACATTTCCACACATTCTAAAATAGCTTTTTCCTGATGTCGAAAGGAGCTCTTAGACAGGAATGGTAAACTGAGGGTTGAACACAGTTTTTTTCCTGCTGTATATCCTCTACCAGCAAGTCTCAAACCAAGTATAAAAAACTTGTTTATATTGCTGCTCTTTTATACTTTAGGGCTTGAACAAAACCCTTCTATGAAAGAACAATTTGTGCAGCGCAGAGAGAAGTTAGAGCATAAACCAAACCTTGAATCTTCAGTGAGCTTCAATTCAGATGAAAAGCAAGAAGGGCAACACAGAACAGAAAACACAGATATTAAAGTCTGTAAATCAAATATACGATTTCCTGTCAATTCCTCGGATTTAGATTCCAACAATTCTTCACAAATCAAACTACTGTCTTTCAACTTCGAGGCACTGGCACTAAAACACTCTTGCACACTTTCCCGAGTAAAGCGATTGCCATGAAATTTAATTTTTTTCGATCGTCTAGATCTAGCTTTTGGCATGTTTAATTTCAACAAAAGAAATAAAGGTTAAATAATTGATTCAGAAACTCTAAAACACTAGTTTTTGATTCAAAAGACGGTATGTTTTGATTGAAAAGACGGTATGAAAATAACTCGTTCGAATGTAAACAAAGCAATGATGAGAGGGATGCTATTGCCAATTTTTGAAATGATAAAGATTAATAATACTTTTAAAAAGAGACTTAAAGTTTAATTCTATAACATGAGAAATCGTAAAAATTATTAGAATGAATTAAAAATGAACTTTAATTGAGAAAAACGAAAGAAATCTACAACTTCCGGTTTCGGAATGCAAGTTTTCAGTTTCGGAATGCAACTTCCGGTATAGATTTTAGCTTGTGACTCGGTAATAAAACAGCTGTAACTCCATTTGTAATTCACGTAGAGTAAAAAGTGAGACTGTTTTAGAAAGCTGATTAAACAGGCTACAAAATTAAGTCATAAAAAAAATTCGATAATTTCATCGAAAACGACGATTTTAAAGCAGTCGGATACCTTAACATTTTACTAAATTTTTTTTTCTCATATACATCTGAAGAATGTATTAATTTCAGCATCAATTAATTTTCCTGTGATTTGATAAGATTCCATGCAAGTAAGGTCAAAATTATATTTGATAATTAGCATGCACTTTAAGATTTCAATATGTAATTTCTTTTTATCATTGTTGGTCATTCAACTAAACACACTTTCGGTACTTCTGTTGTTCCTGGGAAACGCAGACAGTATTATACTAATTTACCGAAATCCTTATTCGAAACATCATTTTCATTGAAGGCTGCAAATATTTCATTTTATATGTTAGACAATGGTACTGAAAAACGACTTCAATGGTCAATCATTTCTTTTGTAGTGTAGCGTAGAACAGAGGATGTTTGATCAAATATTTCGTCTTCAACCAAATTGATTTCGGAATAATTCTAAAGAATTTAATCAATGCAAACTTGAATGTTGCCGTGGGTAGGTTGGGTGTTTTATAAAATTAAGTTAAATTTTTCCTATGATTAAAATGTCCTTCCTGCTCCTCTAGATAGTGAAGATAGGTCCTTTAAAATGGCACCGATTTTGCATGAAAATAATCTTACTTTCTTCTAATTAATCTTTCTTCATCTACTGTGTTCTAATTTTGTCGCGCTTGTAGTAGCGTGAAAAAATTTGCTTTTCTTTCCACGACCTTTTTATTTTGTTCGCAGTAGAAGATCCTTGTTTCTAGAAATCTCTTATTCTTCTATTTTCAGAATAACATTGTGGAGTACCGATGGCATGCCCAACTTTTCGCCCGTACCCACTTACAACCACATAAAATAAAGCATAATTTCAGGTGGCATTTCTGTATAAATTACTTAAATTAGAGTCCGTATTATGCATATACACATTAAGTACTAAGTACAAAAAATATATGTGTCTCGTGTAGCTGCAAAAGTAAACATCACCAAATAAGAAAAGTTTTGAGAAAAGTCGATTTTCTGTCACATCTAGTCAAACTGAGATTTGAAAAATAAACGGCATGGCATTCGAAGCGTTTCGACTATGTATTCTTCTTTTCAATTCATTATGCCGAGGTGTTCAGAGGGTAAAATGGGCATCTAATCTTTGAAAATCCGTATTTTTAAAAAGTGGAGATGGCTAATTTTGCAGCGTATGTTTGTAATGATATCAAAGTTTTAATCTTCTTTAAAAATAATCTTCTTTAACGGTACCTAATGTTTAGTTAAAAACACTTTTTAAATTACCTTATTTTTTTATTTACGCTCTATTATTAGAACACCTGCCATTTTAACTCGAAGAAGTTGGAATTCAACCTGCTGTAGCGTGCGGAACTTACCATTTTTCTAAACTGCTATAAAAACTAGCCTCGATGTTGTAACATTCCTTTTTTACGATATATTTCCTTACTGTCAACACGCACTGCCTTTGCTTGTAACTTTTCTCTCATGACCAAGCAGTGAATGTTACTTTTGAAGATCTTACTATATCGTTTTAAATTCAAATAAAATATTTTAGATTATCTACGACTGTCTGCTCTTCTTAAGATTTTTGCTCCACACATCACATAAGGGAAAATCTTTTCAATTACATAAATTGAATATTTGTGTTGTTTGAAAAATTTTTGTAAAGTGTTTGAATGAAAATTGTGTTGAAAAATATAATCGAGACTTGCGGCTTGTTAGTCGGACCTGAACAAGCTTCTGAGTCGAGGAGAGCCTACAACTTCAAGTGAAATGCGATATAAAATGTTGTATATTTGAAATTAAATAATACTTAGTTATAATTTAAATAATAATGATTAAACTTTCTTAAGATTAATGATAAATTCAATGAAATAATTCTTTGTTTTTCAGAGTTGAAATCACAAGAACATATAATTCCTTAATGGATTCCTAGACCCGCCCTTGATCTGTACTCTCCTTGCCCACCCGGCATGCTCGAGTGGTTGAAGACGAATTGTTTGATGAAACATCCATTATTTTGCGCTACGCGACAAAAGAAAAAATTGTCCCGTGGAGACAAAATACTGTTACATATCTAGCAAATAGAATGACATATTTACAACCTTCAATGTAAATAATGTTTCCTAAAAGAATACTGGTAAATTATTTGAATTCTCTCTGTGTTTGTGAGGAACTAACGCAGCTACCGAACTTCCTTTCAGTTTAATGACGAACATAATGACAACTTTTCAGTTTAATGACCAACACCCAAATATCTCAGCTTCTTTTCCGCTTTATTTAGATTCATACAATGAATGGACAAACGAAAGACAATATAACTGTTATAATGATTGTGTTTTTTAATTCTAAAAATATGGTGAGCGCGATCCCAAATTTCACCTTATAACTTTGTCCTGATTTTAAATTTTTGAAAAATGCTAACCTTAAATTTTCATAACAGTTTAAAATAAGTTAGTGATAAGTTAAGGTTTTCGACAGTAATAGCTAAAGATAAATTAATATCTTTTAAAATTATTTTTAATTCATATTACAAGGGGAATAAATCTTTCAAAATTCGGGAAAGCAAACATTTTAAAGGAATTATTATTCCATATTATATGCATTTTGAAACACTATTGCAATGGTACAAAAATACACCAAAATTTCATTATTTCATATGCAAAACCGATAATTTTTTAAATTATTCGAATTTGTATCTCATTTAAAACACATTTGATAAAAGTTTTGCAAAGCATTTTAAACATATGGTTCTCATCTGGAGGAATCTTTAATAACAGGTATTTTGCATATATCATCGATTTATTCCTAATGTACTTGTCATAATCCTCTAATAAATAAAATCGAAATAAGATATCTGGAATAGACAATATTCACCAATAAAACATCCATTTATCCATACCAAAGATCAGACATGCCATCATTTAGGTTGATTTTCGTTCGAAATGAGGGAATCGAACTAAGTAATTCCAATTTCCACAAATAAGGGCGCTGCTATTGTTCATCATAAGGAAGCGTGATCTGCTTTTGCTCCCTCTTAGTTACATCAAAAAACAAAAATAATACCTACCTTGACTCGTCTTTTTGCCAAACATGCAGATATGGCGAATAGTGAACAGGTTGTTTTTATTGAGTTCATATCCCTGAAGAGAGTTTAATTTCCAATATATATGTTGTATTATTCGCGTATTCAGCTTTCTCATGCTATGAGCAGGCCGGTTGGAGGGTGAAAAGTACATCGCATATTTTCACTTACATTGCTGATCTTATTCTTCTGCTGTATCGGACACTACTAATAATCCAATCATATCATATAAATAACAAATAAAAAAAGAAACTAATTTTCAGTTACCAGCCCAGACATAAATGTCATAGGTTTATTTTAAAGAAACATAATTAGCACTGCGCATCGTCTTTCACAAGTGCAGAAGTTAAAAATTTTATATAATAGTTTCTGCAATATTAAAAGTAGTAATACTCCTTTTCGAAATTTTCAAATCTTGAATAATAATTATCTAAAGGTGATATCTCATTTTCACTGGAAACTTATTTATTCCCGTTTTCAAAGCTACAAGAATACTTAAGTTTTTTCACATCTAACTACAAAGAAGAAGACAATAAAATTCGTAGGGATTTTAAGAAACCGTAAAAAATACCTGGATTGTAAAATTCTGTGCGGGATAATTATTTCACGCATAATGGTCGTTATTTTTTATCGTTTAGAAAATAATTTAGTACAAAAACTCCCCGTCAGGCAGCAATTTTGCAATTTTTACTGTTTCTTATAAATCTGCAGTACCAAAATCCAATCAACGATTAGTAAAGCTGTATTCAAGCTGACCAAGGTTCATCTATTGCCCTACGCATTATTATTTCACAAGATCCCGCCGCCTTAGACGGTGTAAATGCTCTAGCTTTTCCTGTCACAGCTTCGTCATACTACAGCTTCAAGTCGGAAGAAAACATTCTGTCATCATCTTATACATTCAAGCACTTTCACTTCATCATGTTACGGATTAAGAAACTACGGTGTTATGGGTTTTATCAAACGACCTGTAGACAATTCAACCACTCTGCACATTTTGAGGCGAGTTTCAAAAGATGTTAAGGACGAAAGTTTAGCAAAATATATTTTATGTTAATCTTGAATTAACACAGATTGCTTTGTGAAGCTTTCGACATGTAAGAATATAAAAACTTGGAAACGTACAGGGTTCATAGTCCTTATTAAGCGGTTTGAAGAAACTGGCATTTTCTTATCTTGTGCCGTTGCTAGCGTTGTGACTTTTCTGCAGCGTATTGTTTCTTAAGCGTATTATTTCACGCACAATGGAGGTCATTTTTTAACGTTTAGAAAAGAATTTAGTACAAATAATCCCAGTCAGGTAGCACTATAATGAGGAACTATGCAGAAAAAAATGCAATTTATACTGTTTTTATAAATCTGCAGTTCCAAAATTCAATTAAAGATTAGTATAGCTGTATTCAAGCAGCTGACCAAGGTTCATCTTTTGCCCTACGCAGAATTATTACACAAGATCCAGCCGCTTTAGACGGTGCAAATGCTCTAGCTTTTCCTGTCACAGTTTCGTGACACTACAGCTTCAGGTCGGAAGAAAACATTCTGTCATCATCTTCTACACTCAAGCACTTTCACTTCATCATGTTACTGATTGAGATTCTATTATGGGTTTTATCAAACGACCTGTAGACAATTAAACCACTAGGAACATTGATGGCGAGTCTGAAAAGATGTTAAGTACACCAGACGAAAGTTTAGAAAAATATATTTTATGTCAGTCTTGAATTAACTCAGATTGCTTTGGGTAGCTTTTAACATGTAAGGATATAAAAACTTGGAAACTTACAGAGTTCATAGTCCTAGTTAAGCGGTTTGAAAACACTGGTATTTTGCATGATCCTGCTTATTTAGAAATACCACACGCAGCTGAATTCTTTTCTTATCTTGTGCCGTTGATAGCGTTGTGACTTTTCCGCAGTGTATTCTTCCTTGAGGTGGGGGCCATGTTGAACACTAGTGGTTGTAATAAAAATGCTGTTATAGTCATTCATTTTGTGTATATTTTATTTTCTAATATCAGAGCCACCTGTTGGTTAATCATTGTACTAATTTGTTTCGTGGTCTCCCTCTCACAAGAGAATATCTATGTGAATTGACGCATCTTAAAAGGGCAGGGGACCTTTCAAGCTGAACTTTTTGTTAGTCAGTTAGTCATGCATCAAACGATTACTGAAAGCATTTCCATAGAATAATCACTTTCCCCGAGGGTAATTTACACTAATGAATATTTCTGACATTCAAAAAGGCCAGCCATTATAAATAGCAAAAAGTCAATTAATCAAACACTTGTCAAAAATAAAAACTGATGTCCTTCATAACCGATTTATTTGACCATTCAGTTGCTATGATACCTGGTGCAAGATTAATCTTAGCAATAGACATTCAGATCATTTGACGAGTTATTTTAGTATTCTGATCAGATAAAAAAAAAGATTGCTTTGGAAGAAAGAAATCAGAGAAGGAATCACCAGGGAATTTTTTAACGACAGCAGAAAAGAAAATTTAAAGTTTTCCCTGGAGAAATTTTAAGTGTTTTTCGCGCAGTAATCATCGAGCCTTCTCAGAAAAAATTCTGGAACTAACGATAATATGGTGAAAAGAGTTTGATGTCTTAGGGGCATGTTTTACTATGCCTCTGGACTTAAAATTATTATTATACATGCCTTTGATTTTCACAGTTGATACTTTTTCTATCGTGTTACTTTCTGACAACATCATGTTGTGCAGTTTGTTGATGAGATTCAATTTCGATTGTCAGTTTTTTCATATCGATACATTGATAACGACATGAGAAGACTCTTATTCTGATCAATGAAACAGTTCATAAAAATGTTTCAAACGATTATCTAGAATTAATAGAAAAAGTTTTAAATTTTACTTTTTCTTCCTTCCTCACTTTAATAAAAAAAAATTGAATTCGAAAAAAAAATCGAATCTCTTTTTCGAAACATTTGTAGCATGACAATGTTTTAGGTTTGATTTGCCTATCTTGCCCTTCTCTGGAAAAATTGCATCAGCCATTGCATTCTATGCATACTGAATTTTAGTTTGCAATTCACTGGAAGTGTGTAGGATTAAAGACATTATCATGGTAAAAGAATTTATCATATCGAACTTATTGGAATCAATTTTGAATCAATTTATTATAATCGGAAAAATATTGATTTGGTGTGGCAACTATTCCCTTCTTTATTCCAATCACAGATTTTTAAACTGTGGGGTCGAAGTGAAATTTTTTCAGATCGAAAAATTCTAATAAGAAAGTGTTTCATATTCTTCATCATTTGCAAGCAAGAATAGGTAATGATTTTTTTTCGTTAAATGATTTAATTAAAACTTGTTTAGTGACTTTTTACTAATTTATTTTAATAAATTTAATATTTAAGTTTATTTTAGATCATGACGTTGGTTATTTTGAAAGAAGTCGATTCACCTATTAACGCCTAGCGTCCATTATGAGGGACACTTCTAACAACGAATCAAAAATCCATAGGAATTATTTTTCCATCATAAATTTTCCAAAAAAGTATTTTCAAGTGTTCGTTTCTTCTATATTCGGCTCGTATCAAGAGTTCGGCCGAAAATCTGCCCTTCTTATTTTCAAGTAAGACTCGTAAGCAATTTTTGCAATATCAAGAAGAAAAGTGTTTATTTGTTTAATTATTTATTTGATAAAGTACTTGAATTTGACAAATATATCAGTAGATGCAATTGTAGCAATTTTTTTTTCTTTTTGAAATTTTATACAATTTTCGATTCCTATAATTTTTTCTATATTTTGCATTGCGTCTTTAAACATAGAGTCAAGACTTAGGAAGGCACTAAAACATACACTTTTTAGACAGGTTTTTAGTAGGTTTTAGTTGGTGTCGCTGCATGTAATATCAATATAGAAAATATTATTGAAAAAAATGGCAATTGGGCATAAATAGTTTCATATAAATAAATTATATATGTAAGAAAATACGAAAAGTAAATTATATCTATTACCATATTTTTTTCATAGAAGGAAATAAAAGGAATAAAAGTCAGTAAGTGAATTGATAGCCAATGGGGTGAGCTCATGCGATAGCACAGATAAATGATAAGCGGAAGTGATCATATTATCTATTATTTAACAACACGTTGCGTTACCCTCAGATGTGACATCAAATCATTTTTCCTCCAGCAATACGTTCAATGGATTCCAAAATTAAACAGGCTTTTCAACCGTCTATCACTTGAGCACGAATTCTCTCCATTCAGTGGCACAAAGAGACGTCTATTAAAAAAACAGATGATTCCTAGTGTCATTTAACATGGAAATTCAGTAGTAAATTATGTATACAAATAGAAAGTATATCAATCGATAAAAAATTCGATCTCGAGATTATAACGAATCTCCACGGTTTAGACCTCCCCCACCGTGAGCTTGAAAACCATATTTTAGGAATTATAACCCTCTGTCTGTCCACATGGATATTTAAAAAAGCATTCAGCTAGACGGATGAAATTTGGTATGTGGTCTTAATAAACAAATTGTAGATTTCTCTTAAATTTTGGACGAAAACATTGAAGGGAAATCTATTAGTCCATCTCTCCATGTGCATGCAAACACAAAATCTAATCAGAGGGATTGCTCTTCGTTTGACTTTCTCGTATACTTACTTACACGGTGTAGAGCCTTCTTTTCGGTTCGCCCTATAAGAGTTTGTACTCTGAAATTCATCACAGGGGATGGCGTGGGGCCCGCAAAGCTTTGAAGGTCGCGGCAAAGCTCGCAAGCGAGATTTCCCCCTCCTGTTAATTCTCTCGTAAGTGAAAACAATAAGGTGCGATTTGTGTTTCGTAGTTTAATAGAACAGACCGAATATATATTTTATATGACTTCCGTTGAACCTTTCATTGCCCAAACTCTATACAGATGCGCAATTTTGGTCACAAAAACGCATACCGAATTTCGTTTATCTAAGTCGTTGCGTTTCTAAGCTATCGTGTTCACACACACAACCGACAAACGGTCACGTCGGATTCGGTTTAAAATATTAAACACATCTACAGTTCTGACGGTAAAACAATGCGTCAATTTTTCTCTTTTTAAGTTTTTGCAAATATGAGTCAGCGTGTTCGCCCGCACACGGACTAACAGACACACTTCCCATCGATTAATTCCGTGCAATAATTGATAGAATTCTAATTTGAAGGCTTCTTGAGGCGGAATTCTTTCGTGAGCGTGCAGTCAAAATTATAATGATCTGCATCGTCCACTTGACCACAGGAACCACTTGGGAAATTCGATAGACGAAATCTATGTAAATAGGCCGGCAAAGGACCATGCCCACTAAGAAAGAATATTGAATATTTATTAACGATTAAAAATTTTGTCCACTTTGTCCATGAATGTCCCGAATCAAATAATAGAACTTGAGTCGTGTTGATTCCAATAATTTTCCCATTCATGTAATATAAACTGTTTCATTTTCAATTTGACATATGAATATGGGGCAGGAAGATCTAAATACTGCTCTATTGTGGTGGCCAGTTTTGCCTGACGGTCGGCCAGATCGTTACTTGAGTTACCGGCATGAGCTCTCACCCAGGTCAAGTTAACCAACAGTCTGGAACTATAAATATTTTCTTTAATACTATTTTCAAACTCTGATTTGGGATCTGCGCTCATAATTGCTTCTATTGAGGACTGAGTATCAGTATGAATATTCACCAGTTGATTATGTTCCAGAGCCCAGCTGGCAGGGAAGCCAATCGTCTCCAACTCGGCCTCAAAGACGGAATTTGTTGGATTCAGTTTGTATAAGAAGTCTTTATATGGTTAATTGTTTTTAAAGATGCACACGGCGAATCCAGTTTCATGATTGATTCTGGATCCGTCCGTGTACACATCATAAATATTATCATTTATCTTGCCATTTAGCTCTATTATTTTTTTGGGAGGTGGAATTTCAGAAGTCCTTATAAATTTGTCAATTTTATTAATATTAAATAAAAGTTGAGCTTCGCATTTTGAAATAATGCATATTTTGTCAAATTAAACCAAATGATAAGCATTTTGAAATGTTACCGCAATAATACAAAAATAAAATGAAATTTCATATTCAAAAGCGAAAATAATATATTAAAATATTACAAATTGGTAAATCAGATCTTATGAAAGTTTTGAACACATTTTAAACTTACCATTCTCATCTCGAGAAATCCTGAATAAGTAATATTTTGCAGGGATCATCGATTTATTTAAAATTGTATTTGCCATAATTCCACAATTTAATAAATAAAAAATAAAGGTATGCAGAATGTATACTATGCAAAAAAATTCAACTTATAAATACCAAAGATCCAATATGGCGTCCTTTAGGTTGGGTTTCTTTGGAAATAGGAAGATTCGAAGAAGTTAATTCCAATTTCCACTAATGAGCGCGCTACTATTGTTTATCACAGGCGTGCATAAATCCTCTGCATGTCCTCCTCCATAGTTTCATCAATAAGTCAACAATAATACCTACCTTTAGTCGTCTTAACAATGATACATTTTGGGCAAATATGGGGATATTGTGAAAAGTATTGCAACATTGATGCTTTCATATCTCATCCATAACAAATGGCAATAACACTAATTTCCGTTTACCAGCCCAGAAATAAATCTCCAAGCTCTTTATGAAAGAAACAGGTTCGCCCTAATAAGTAAACTATTTCAGTAAAATTTTAAAGTTTTATATATAAACTTTTTCTATATTTAAAGTAGTAATAATTCTTTCACAAATTTTCAGATCTTAATTTCAACTAACTATGCAAACGATGATATCTCATTTTGACATGACACTTATTTATTCCCATTTGTAAAGCTACCTAAATACTTGATTTTTTCCAGACATAAATACAGAGTGTACAAACAATCCGTAGATATTTAAAAAGACCATAAAAAAGCCGATTTTAAAGTGGGGCACTTCATGCACAATGTTTGGTTTTTTTTCTTGGCATACAAAAATAATTTAATACAAAAACTTCTCTTCAAGCGGCACTATATGGAGAAACTACACAGAAGAAATACAAATTAACACTGTGATTAATAAATCTGCAGTACCCAACAATTCAATTGACGATTACTTTAGTTGCATTCCAAGCAGATTATCAGGGTGCGATTCTTGCCCGATGCTGTGAAGTACATTCTGAGGCGCTCCGGCTCCATTATATCCTTGCATACTTTATGCGCTGTCCATTTCTTTTCCTGGTCCCAAAGCCTCATATTGAGAAAAGAATGACTAGGAATGTTAACAGAAGCGGCGACTTTTTCTCGCAACGTAATCACAACAAATGAAGCAAAATTATTTTGCATTGTTATTACAACATCTTGATGACATATCGCAGTGAGAACATCAATAAATGAACAAAATTAACATGTGTTATCACTACAATATTAATAAACGAGCATAATAAACACGTGTTATGCCAACACACACATTTTACTTTATTAGTAGTAGAGATGACAATGTCAGAATATTAGTTACAAAATTTACAAGTAAAACAGTTGTCTTCCTCCTCCGCGCCACTGCAGTTTTCGTGAGCACAGCTAAGACGGCATTCACATTAGATTAACCATTTTTCTTTATTTAAATTAGAAAATTCATCATTAAAGTATAAACAATCAACATCTGATGTGTTTTTATCGTCTTCATCTGAGGAATCATCAATACTGACTGTCCCAATTTTATGCCACTTGGAGTACCCGATTTTACCCCGAGTGCAAAGATTATAGAAAATGAAATAGAACAGCGCAATTATTGAAGTAATTCCTCATTGTTTGATAGGGTATAAATCCTTAATAAACCTATAATAAGCTGGACTAAAAATGGTTTTTAAAAGTGTAATGATTAATAAGTAAGGATGGTTTAAATTCAAACGGACATTAGACAGTTGACGTCTTAAAACAAATAAACCTTCACAGAAGAAGTGAATTCATCAGCTGTAACATGCCACTAAGACTGTTAATTTTTCTTGACTATTAGAGTGTAATTCAGTATCTCTCCGCTAGAAAGGATAACTAATTCTGCCAGAATCATGGGTACCCGGTTTTACCCTGCTCCCACCTATCTCTTTTCTTTGGAATGGAAGGCTCGAATACACCGCTTTATTTACATTGTTATAAAATAAAAGGGAATGCTTTTCCATTCAGTCCATTCATCACTGAATATTAGAAATAACAATGGAAATATTGTAATCTTATAAAGGAATGCAGACAAAAGAGCAAAAGAAACCACAGTGGTCTGTCTCAGAATTTCACGTTTACTCCCTAATGCAAATGTCACCCATTCGAATGAAAATTGATCACCTCGGGCAAGGATGGGATCGACACTGGTGCTCTGATTTTTATTACCATCGGAATAAGAAACTTAGCCATGACAGAAGGACGACAACACAAGCGGGAAGCCTTAATACTTTCGCTTTCTTAGTACTATTCCTTTTCATGCTTCATAGTATTGGGAAGGAAACTGTTAAGAATTATTGTTCACTGCAACCGTTAGAATTATTGTTCAAAGACGGTTGAGTAGTTATTCCAGTCGTATTATGTTTTCATTGTCTATTATGAATTTAATCATTTTTGTTATTCTTTTTCTTGTATTCGGATTCTGAAGAACTCTTTGGTACCAGAATTTCCAGTGAAGTAGAAGATTCCCTAATTCTCTAAGAGAGAATCAATGGGCAAGATGTCACATATTGGATGGGATCACGGACTTCTCCGCAGACACAAGAGTTACTATCCGATAAACGGAAACGGTTAAGGAATGAAGGAAATGGACCGTGTCCTGTGACAAACAGAATTTCTTCAAGTTCCAAAAAGACTGGTTTTAGGTTAACTGTTTTGAGCACTTTATGAGCAGAACGTCCAGTGTTTCCATCATCCCAAATATTTTACCATTTTTTTAAAAACATTTCTTGTAAATGTTGGAAAAAAGCACTCCCTATTATTCAATAAATTTTTAAACCACTCGACCCGGTAATTCAATGCAGGTTCTTTGGGATGATAATCCTTAGTCAGCGAGCAAAGGAAAACGTAGTTATCCGCATCACCTGATCGTCAACAAGGGCAAAGTGGTAAAAATAGTTTTTTGAATCTGTGTAGGTAACAGGGGAATGCTACACGGAAAATGAATGAAAATGTTAACATGTTTATTACAACAACTAGTGGCTCTACCTCCTGCTCGCTAAACCTCGCCAACCCCCAGGAGGATTGCATTGCAATCCTCCGGGGTTTGCTACGCAAACCCTGCTCGCTTCGCTCGCTACAATGAAGACACTGCGTGCCCTAGTACAGTTGTTGTAAAGTCCTTATATACGTATACTCTAAACCGAAGTCAGTTCCTGCTGTTTTTTTCTTCTTGCTGGTTTCTCGTTCTTTTTGGGTTGAATATATTATAAACCAACAAAAGTATCGATATATTTAAGTGGCTATAGGACCTTTGAACGCGAAAAAGGAACTCGAAGTTGTTCAGTTACGACTCTTCCTAACGCAAGAAAAAAATCATTGAACTTAATATATTTGTACCACAATTACATAAGAGATATAACCCTATAAATATGAATTTTTTAATTTTCACTATTATAAATAAAAGTATAAAATAGACATATTCCGTATACGTTATCGAACTCAAATGTTGCTTGCGCGCAGGATTTAACGAAATTGGTTCATTGTATCACTATAAAATTTTCCAGGTATACTTATACACTCACAATAATGAAACTCATGCAAAATCAAAGCATTATAATGTATACTTTTTTTTCAGGGCTTGCTAATATGATGAATTTTTTTTTAAAAAAGCATTATCATGTTTTAAGAACAAAAAAGTAAAAATAAAGTCCAGTAAACCTATTTGAACATTTATCACTTTGCATGATTTTCAAGCTGTGTTCTTTAGGAGTAAATTTGCATAACATTTGTTATTATAAGTTACTTATTTTCTGCAAAACTTTGTGCGCAAGCTCTAAAAATGTAGTTTTGAGGGGGAAAATTTAGAGGAAAAAATAACTTACCAAACATCTATATTCATGCAGATCAACATTAAAAGACACCAGAAGAATATATCTTGCCTTCTAATTTCATCTTTTTTTCCAGCTGTTTTAAGTCTTTTTTTTTGCTTTGCGAACTTCAAGAGTAGCTTCCTGGCAGCATATTTCAGCCAACTTTATTCGTTCTTTATCACGAAGAAGTTAATCCTTAACCTGCTGCTCACCAGTGTCCAATTCCAGTTCCTTTAAAACATCTAAGATGCCTTTTTCCCCATTATTATAATTTATACATGCCAAATTGTGCAATTTGTTTTGAAGAATTGGTGTTTTTGAACAAAAATTCCAAATTAAAGTATTTAATGACTCGTTATTGTTTTGAGTCTTTCCTCCTAAACATATTTTTAATAGTGTTGGATTCGATAAGGCCTTAAATATTGGCTTTATCATATCCATTACTGCTCTTGGAATAGAACTTTTATGCTTGAACTTTTCCAAACTGTTCTTAAATTTGACCTGATTGTATTTACACCACGAGTTTTCACCCATGGGACAAAATTGATGTTGTGGATCAGCATCTGTTGACATAAACTGCATCCAAATGGCCCATATACCTTTCCTCATTGTCCTTGTTCTTCCTAATAGCATTGCCATAATATGTAGTGAGTTTTTTTAAGAATTCCTCAGTTAAATGCCCCCTACCACCAATAGTCTTTCCGTCTGCTAATTTCTTCCTTTTCATGTCTTTTTTCAGCTTTCTCAGACGTGTTCCCATACGCTTTTGTACGTGGCCCACACATTCAACTTTTTCTATGGTTGTATTTATCCCATATGGTTTATCCTCACAAACATCTTTGAATGTAGAAGCATCACCATCACCTATATAAGATAAATACCTGACACCTCTTTCTGCGACAGATCTTCGAAAAAAATTTTTCATGCCCTCAACTTCCATTTTACCTGCTGATCCAAAATGAATTTTTTTTGGCATGACTTAGCATGATGCGACTGCCATTGCTGATAACTGGATTTTGATTTGTCTGAATACAGTTTTTTTGAAACTTCACATGACTTGCAATAGGAACACATTACATCGATATCAATAACCTCCCCACTCTCAGCTTCTATAACGGTACATACACCAACAAGAGAGGAGTGACCCCGTGTTTTCCAAGTTCCATCTCCACTTACCATGATATCCGAGCTTCCAGATAAAAGTTCTTCTTCTTCAGCTGCTTTCTTCATACATGAATTAGCAACGACAGTTGTGCACGGAGAATCTTGTCATTAATTTTGTCGTACGAATTTTCAGATACAGGTGCAGGAAGGACCATGTAACTGGAAAACTTCTGAAGAGATTTTGCACCTTTTCCAATCATTCGCATTGCGAATACAGCTCTTCTATTGATAGTAGGAACATTTTTTTAATGCCTACCATTTTTGAATTTCTCCAAGTTTTTTCAACGTTGCAACTATGACAAGATATTTGGAATGTGGATGAAAATCCATAGTTCGTAGTTTCAATTAAATTAATGGTTCCGAAACATGTAGAACAACACAGTGATTTTTTCAAAATCTTTGAAAATTGAAATGTCAATGAATCTGAATCTTTCAGAATCATTAGTGGGCAGTTGGCTGCTTTCATTTACAGATAATTTTTTAAAAGAAGCACTTTTATTTGGATTATTTTCCGCTTTACTTTTCACATCTTTTTTGATGTACTGATTGCCTCTGAAACGACATGTTTTTGGTCTTCTACCAGAATTTCTGTTTCTTTTATCATTCATTTTGTAAAACACACAGTAAAATCAGACTCTAAACAAGAAAATCACATAACACTGGAAAATAAGTCTATCAGACATTCAAACTAAACCCGCTTTTCAATAGAAAAAACGTGTATTTTCGTTTATTTACTCACTATTTTATATCACAAGTTTTATCACAAGTTTATTTACTCACTAGCTGTAGCAGTCGACATTTGAAAACCGAAACTGTTGAACAGCTGATGAATGGTCAACAGTGACCTTCGCGTTTCTGAGTAAAACGTCAACAGTGGCCTTCACGTTTCTGACTATATCTTCTAAACTAATTAAAATACACACAACTGCGATACCTTAAAATTTTCAGAAGGGTTTCGGCTATCAAATGAAGTCATAAAAAATCGAAAAATAGAAGGTTTAAAGGTCCTATAGCCCTTTAAAGATGTAATATATTCAAGTTTTGAAAGCGAGCATCGCAAATGTTCAATACGCTATTCTTTTGCTACACATCAAATCTGTGAAGCATTGCGTGACACAGCTCACCGTGACCCGCCTACCCGAAAGTGTTTAAGGCCTTAAAAGCTAACGGGGTGGACAACTTATTCGCCGACATTTATTCTAAATCTCAGAAAGCAGCTTTCATACTACGCACAGATGGGAAGCAGCGGATAAAGCCCCGTAGTGGCCTGCATTGTGAGCCCCAAAGGATTTACCCCGCCCTCCCTAGGCATCAAGAATCAAATAAACAAAGTCCGCCACGACAGTATTTGGAAACTGAGGTCGGAGTCCTAACAGACATAAGTGGCTAGATTCTCTCTCAATAGAGGTACGTCCCGTCATCGAGTTGCAGTTTAATTCAAGCGCACACCATTTCTGCACACACTAGGCGATAAAGAATCCGCTTATTCATCCGGTGGCGTCTCATCCACGTACTCGTCGTGCCTTACGGTGGGGTTGTTAGAGATAGAGACAATTAAAGTTTCGGGACACCCTCGCGACAATTGATAATAAATAATAACGAATTTAGTGGCAAAATTACCCCCACCCTCAAGCAAACATTTTGATGAGTTGTTGAAATGAATGAAATTGGATGAATTAAATGTAACGTTGTATATAGTAAATCAGTTAGCTTCGTAGATTAGAAGCAAAGTATTAAGAGATCTGCAGATCCGCTATGCCTCTATGTCTATAATGATTTAATTTTTTTTCTGTTAACTTAAATTTTTCACAAACAATGTGTTTCAACGTAAACTCAGTTTGCTATGTCAGAAATCAGTACAAACTTCTACCCAATGTTTCCTTATTCATCGCTAGACATTTGTATTAGATGTGAAAATATGATGCTGACAAAATAAATATGTATAGGCATTTTAGTTCCAAATGCCTGATATTAAAATTCTTTGTTAAAAAAATCCTTGAAGAATGTAATTAATTTCCTCATAAATTTATGTTTACATCAAATTCGTGGGTGAGAACATACACTATATAAACAACACAATTAATTTCTAGTATAAGTAATTTCCGACTACTTATGATTTCTTCATGTTTATATTTAATTATAGAGGAAGACACCAAATATGCATCAGCGTCTATATTGTAACGGTATCATAACTTCAATTTCATTTTCAAATGTAACGATGTTTAGCTACTAAGCGCTACGTAGTTACAGTTAGAAAACAATTGTTTCGATTCTGGTATCTTGAATTAATTATTTGAATCATCTCGGCAAGTAGAATAAACAGACGTGAAAGCTTCAAAAAATTAAGTGTGGTGCAATTACACTGAAATCATATTTTATATGTGTAACATTCTTATTAGTGATAATATTTTAGGAAATTTTTACATTGCTTATTATTTCCTAAGTCTTTTATTTAAATATATCTATAATTTTTTAAAATATTCTCATTTCTTGTAGGAATGAAAATTTTACTCGAAACGATAAAACATAAATTTAGTTAAAGGGTATTCAAACTTTGAATAATTAATTATCGCATGTAAGAATCGATTAAGGCAATACTATAAATTCTTTGCAAGAATGGAAAATCTTGTTCCAGTATCTCAAGGATTCCTTACATGAATATCTGTATTATTTTTATTTCCGTACAAAACTGAAGATTTCTGTCAAATTTTGGACGAACTTCGTAGACAGGATATCTGTCTGTCTGTTTTTTGAGCAAATGCAGAAAGATAATGTAAAAGTCGTACAAGCTACATAGATGAATAGAACTGCGGGTAAATATGAAATTTCAACGTTGTGAATGAATTTCATTCAAAAAATAACCATGAAATATGATAACAGAATAGAGCCAATAGATTACTATCCAATACACCAAACTGAAACTCCGGTTTCTTACTTTGAAAGTGAAGAAATCCTCTTCGCAGTCCATTACTGTTAGACAAAATCATACTGCAAACGCAAGAGTGTAGTGGTTAATTGTAATATATAGGCCTCTTGCATGGATTACTCAGAGTGCTGCAAAGAGAAAAAAAAGTACATGTTTACAACAATTTTAATCAAACAGCATTTGAAAAGAGCATGCGTGAAGAGGTTTCTCTCAAATAGCAAATCAGAAGATTAGTTCAATAATCGTTTAAATTTTCCAGAACTTCAACCGCCACACTGCAAAGTTCGAAGAACCATCCAACAACGTTCTCACTCATCTTTCTCAGTAATGTAGTTTGTCGTTTGACGACCGCTATCTCTGCAGATAAGTTGAGAAATTGCGCGTATATCAACAGTCTTTGTTTCAGATATCGGCAGTTCACCGAGAAAAGCCGAGAAATACGAATTAATTACATAGGTTAATGTTTTTATATGCATAATGAGTTATGTAGGTCATCTTCTCCTAAAATTGTTTTCATGCACGTCCGATTTCGCCACCTCTTTCGAATAAGTGCCTCAGGGATTGAACCATTAGATATGCACTATTTATCTCCCATTCCTACCCTATAGATCTTGCCACATTAGACGATACGCCTACTCTTGGCTTTCCGGCCGCAGTTTCGTCGGACTACAGCTTTAGGATGAAAGAAAGCATCTTGTTACCACCTTCTGCAATAAAGTATTTTCATCTCGTCATTACCCACCCCACATGTTATTATTGCTTATTTAGCCCCGTCGGGGCTACGGGTTCCGTCAACCGACCTGATGAATAAAGAATACTCTTGCTCTTTCGGCTTTGAATGTGTTAAAATTAATGGGCAATTTTAAAAACATTGCTTTTCCTTTACAATAACCTGCTGCTGGCGAGAAGCAAAGATGTGCCCTGCGTATTCTTAAAAATACATAATAATTCAATGCAAAATATTTAGAAATTAATTTTTGTAAAGCGCAATAATGCGATGTTTTCAGTGATTCTACAATAAGATCTTCACTTAATATGATTTGATAAATTCCTGATTTATGAATCTATTCGCAAATTTATAACAATCTTAACATTCCTATAACTAGTTTACATGTATTATTTCAAAAAATAATAAAAAAGTGAGAATTATAAGATTGTAAATATTTTAAAATACAGTGAAGCTATCTGATTACAGTAATATACTAAATTACAGAAATAAGATACAGAAATTCATTGTTAAGTATCTTAAAGTACGCTTCATAAACCTTTAAATATATTAAAAAACTGGATAAAATTTTGAATAGTACATATTCCCCTAGTTATTGCTTATCAATGATTAAAACAATGTACTTGCATTTTTTACTAAGAGAGGTTAATTTTGAATGCATAATACAAAAAAACCTTTTGTGATAAGTATTTTTATATTTCAGCTTTATCTCATTTGAATTTTATACTCAGAGACCAAGGATGATTCCGTTTCCTTATCCGTCCATATAGGGCGGTTTGTACAAAACTCCTGATAGCCATGTTTTGGGGAAGAGCTAGTTATCCGAAGGTGCCAAATCTAGAGAATATAAAGGATGCGTGGGAGTATACTAGAGATGAGGAGATATTAGGGTAGGACCTAAAGGAAAATAAAAACATTTTTACTGTGAGGAGAGTAAACGCGGTTTGAACTCAAAAGGAAGTTTTTATTTTTTCGCGACTTCGCGGAATTTTTAGTTTGCAATTTTAAAAGTTAATAAAATTTGAAACTCACACAAAATTACATTAAGTCTATATATTATGACACGAATAATACTAAACACATGCTATTATTAATAAAATGCAGAAGATTTTGGCTTATATGTTTCCTAATGAGACATCAAATTAGTGTATCCGTGAAAATCTTTCTTTCTCGCAAACGGACTATTTACAGAGAAAGTCATGCAATCATGAAGCATTCCAATCTCGAAATTTTGATATATCTTTACACTTTAAACTTCCTTGAGTCCTGTTTTTGAATTAATGTCTGTTGGTCGGCCACCCCTCTGAAATACAGTCGTAAACCAAATTTCAAAACACATTCTTAACTTAGGGTTAACTCTCAACCTAATCTCTAAGCGAACACGATATCTCAAAAATGAAGCTAGTATAAGTTTTAACATCAGCATTGTAAAATTGTGTCGAAGTGTTCCCAATCGACTAAAGGTTCGTATATATGTCAGATTTCTCTGAGTCTGGGAAACGATATCGAAAAGAAAGTATACCACATTGAGCACGTACTTTTTTCTTGCAGCAGTGAAGCTAATAAAAACAATAACCAAATATAACATTTGAATTTAATTGAATTCGCCTCAGCAATAAGGAGAGGCTTACGTGAGAACAGTAAAAAAGCGTCATGAACGACATTGACAAACACCGAGAGCTATACTAATCGCTTAGCATTTTTATATTTATAGTGGTAGCATTATAAGAAATTTTTCCACTGCTTATGATTCGTTGATGTTTGTGTTTAAATAAAAGTTTTAAAATTTTCTCATCCCCAGAATTACCTTTGCACGTACCATTTGGTAAAATTTGCGTCACCACATGACTTCGTACGTATGTTCGTTGCTATACTTTGTGATTTATTTAATTGGATTTTTCGTTTCCTAGTTCATGTCCCTATCATTGGTCGCTTTGCAATTTCCATATATTTTTCCTGTATTTTAAAAATAAATTTGCATGACGGAACAAGTTACACGCATGTTTACACTATATGCTAGCTTTAAGAGAGTGAAGATAAATGCTGTCAATTTGGTTCTCTCTTGCGGCGGCCTTTAAAGCATTTCACCCTCTCGGGTAGGCGGCTCACAATGAGGTATGTCAAGAAATGATTGCTGTGTAACATAATGAGAAATGCTGTGTAAAATAATGATGAATGCTGTGTAACATACTGATGAATGCTGTGCAACATACTGATGAATGCTGTGCAACATACTGATGAATGCTGTGTAACATAAGAATCCCATTTTGAACATCTGTGTTGTTTGCTTTCAATTCTTGAATGTATTACCTCTTTAAATAAGCGCATTTGAATCAATCACAGCTGATTGTATAAACACGCTTTGCAATTAGGGCATTTGTTTTCATATACCATGTATTTTAGTAATTATATTAACTGTTATTGCGGAAAGTCACTTCTGAGCTTGTGGGAAAATTTTTGCACGCAATTTTTCCAATCCTTATGCTTAGTCAGAAAACTGTGCACATGCTATTTTTCCAAATTAATCAGCAATAAGTCATCGCAAGGCCCAAAAGGCCAAGAAAGCACATAATCATATTGTTTTCAACATCATATAAAACCGACGTTAGTCCTGGTCTCGCGTCATTCTTTCGGTCATCACGATCATCGCTGATATGTATGTTCTACTGTAAAAGAGATTTTTCTTCATTTATAATTTCAATAAGAAATTTGGTATTGAGTCATCTGCTGAAGAGGTTAGTGATGTAGATAAAGGAGGACGGTTAGCCCGGGGTTCACTTCAAAAGGGGCGGCAAGTTCAGACATCCAGGAAAAGAATTTTATAACGGTGAAAAGCAGTGGTACTATCTCTCTCCTTTTGTATATAAAAAATGTAATGTAATTAATTCGTATTTTTGCTTTTTATCAGTAATTGATGCTATGTGAAAGAAAAACCAATGGTTTACGCGGGATTTCACATGCTATCGGCAGGGATCGAGAGGTAAAACGACGAATTACTTTAATAATAAAAATGAATTTTTCTGGAATTTATTTATTTATATTTTGAGATTTATGTGCCCTATGTAACTTGTAAAGGAAGGGTGGCGTGTTCCAAGATCGCTCTGGATGACAAAAGTTATAGCTATGCCACTAAACGAGATGAAAAAGGTGTACGCAAAAATTATCCTATCATTAACTGCAGGTGTGCCTCGGCAGAATTACACTTTACTTACACTCTTTTGGCTCCCCAAATGATAGAGAATTGATTGCAAATGGACAGATATCACCTCAAAGCAAACACAGGGCCGCAGCTTGTATATTGTTTCGACAGAAAATATATATTTATTAAAATTTTTAATTTTCTGCTTCCAGAAATGGCATGGAATGTTACTTGGAAATCGTAAAATATGATATTTCCACAAAAAGGCCAAAAAATTACAAAATACGTTTTAAACAATAAATTAGCTAGCTGCGGGAAGGAGGATCAAAGAGCTTGTGAACAAAAGCGGAAATTTTACTAATATATAATGTTGCGGGATTGCTCTGTTTATATATTGAAAAGGCAAAAAAATTACATTAAAAACTAGTCAAATAATGAAACAAATCATACCAGACAGGCACTAGTAGGAATTAATAAAATGTAGGTAGTAATCTTTCAAATCTAAGTGTTTTGGCTTATCTTTCATTTAGCGGGATCATACTTCAGTACATTCATACGTATTTGTGATAGACTTAAATACAAGGTCATCTTATCATTAATAAAAATTCTAAGGAATCTAAAAAAATAATCTAATTTACATTCTCGCGTACGAGGCATTTACGTAGATAGTACTGCAATTATTAGACATTTTGTTCTCGATATTTCGCTGAATCTACACGTTTTAGACCTACCTGAGTTTAATTTTTTACATAATGTCTTCTTGGTGGTCTGTTTTTGACTACCGCAATTCCAAAAGGAATCATATAGCGGGATCAGATTTCAGAACATTCAAAAGTATCCATGAAATCTTTAAATGAAAGGGATCCATCATCTTTCAAAATTCACGAGTGTGCAAGACATGATTCATTATGTTGCTTTCTCGTGTTTATTTCTTAACATTTAAAGAGAAAGTACTGATATTTTTATCCATAGATTTTTGATCTCCTCGAATTCGATTTCTGAAATAATGCTTGTTGCTCGGTCTGGCTTTGACTATCAAAGCCCAAAAACGCAACAGGCCTGAAAGTGCTTCTTTTCTCCAAAATGGTATATTTTTGTCAAATTTTGGACGAAATCATCCAAGCAGAAATGTATCTCGTTGTGCGACAATAGACGCTTGAACACGATATATAAAAGCACGATGATGTAAATTGTTAAAGTGAGGTCATTTGTATTATGACCTGAATAACAGACGTCTATCCAATTTCCAAACAATTTCTTACAGTTAACTGTCCACGCACTGATAGTTTGCACATACTTATCTTGATTATTTAAACCGTTGTAAAATTTTAACAGTACACCACATGAACTTAAACAAAACAGGGGAATTTCAAATACTTAAATTTCAATGTTCACTGTTGATTTAGTGTTTTTGGAGGAATGATGTTTGAAATTTAATTTTGAATAAATTAAATTAAGCAAAATTTTAAATTTATAAAAGGTTTCATGAGTAAATTTTAAAACAGTTGTTATACTAAATCTTTTTATACATTTTTGAAATGCAGAAACAAATTTCATCAGTAATGTTAAATTACATTTTTAAAAAATTTTAAATTCTATTTGAAATTGAATGCGGGATACATTTTTCAAAATTTTTTTAGAACTTGCATCTGTATCGGAATAGATAGTAAATATTTAAATTGAAAAAAAACACATAATTTCCTTTGCAATGTGAATGCTACCTTTTATAAATTCGCAATTTTGATATGTATTCTGATAGCATATGATTATCTTTTTATCATCTTTCTCTCGTAGAGTCCCGGAATATAAAAATATTGCAGTGTAAGAAACATTCTTTTATTAAAGAAAGTCATTTATAACTGATATTAGTTTGCGTTATTACCCTCCAACGTAAACAATACTGGAAAAGGGAAACAATGCGTGACGCAGCATGTACTGGTCACTCCTCCATAAGTATTCTTCATTACACAATGCATATGTATACAGGTTCAGAGGCGAACCTTTTCATAAGAACGTTATCACAAATGCTTGGTTCTTTACTAACACGTTTCCACTCATGTAGATATGGGTGAATAATCACTAATTACATTTATTTTTCGTAAAAAATATACCTGTTTACCTAAAAGAGAACAGGGGACTCATTCTTTAGCGTCTTTCTCTAAATATAACATAGCTATATTTTACCACTTTCTGTTCAAGAAAATGGGACTTTTAAATTTTAATTTTAATATAGTCTATAATTTTAAATCATATTTTTTTTTTAATCCGGATATATTAACAGAATTTTTTTAATAGTCCATGCATTTATATAAATGTAGAGGGAATTTTGAGGAACTGCTGTTGGATGAGGACTACATTGCATCCAATGAATACATGATAATTATTGTTTATAAATAGATGGAAAAAAAATCATAAAATTTCCCATTGCATTCGATATTGAATTCATATGTAATTTACATTTTTTACGGATTTCTAATCCTTTTTTATTTAATTATAGAATACCCAATGATTATTCTAATTATCATAACTAATATATAATTAATTATATATAAATTAATTTAATTTTGATAAAAAGTTCCAATTTTAGTGCATTTTAAACAATATAACAATCACAATTAACATTCCTCGTGTTATTTATCAGTCAAATTAACATTTGAAAAATTAAGCAGTTATTAGCCCAATACAAATTCTAACACGTTCGGGTCCAACTCTTCTTGAGATAAATGTAAAATATTTGCTTAGGCTTAAGAAAAAGCTAATCAAACTGAACTATTCAGTGATACAAAGGTTTATTAGCATTTTTAAATAACTTTTTTCTATTTCCTTGCAATTTCAACTAACAAAATGTCCATGAATTCAGGAGGTAGTTGCGTTTGTTTTTTCGTAATGTTCCTTAGGATAGGATACTTTTGTCTTTGAAAGCCTGAAATATTCGATATTTTTTAAACAATTTATTGGGAATAACGATCAAATATCATGGAATTATGGGCTGGAAATCTAGTATACAAACTTTTGCATGTATATAAAAAGAAAAATCGAGAAAAATTTTGTAAATCTAAAAATAAAAAAATTAATCGGTAGCAAATCATCTACCAGTTTAACGTGCTCCTCACATACCGAAAAGTGAGCTAGAGAAAAAACCACGATGCCTAGTGTGAGTGGTACAGAGTCAGGAAGCTACTAGAGGACCTAGACCTTTTCTGGGTAAAACTCGCAATTTATCACAAAAGAAATATGTTGTTTCAAATCACAGATTAGATGCGCCCGACTGAAGGTTAATAATATAAATGACTGATATAGTCATTTAGATTTACATGCAGATTTGTATTAAATGTTGGTCCAAATCCTTCAGAGAACTCACTCTCTGTCTATTTGTGGATTTGTGAATGCGATGGCTGAAACACGCGACGATCAAGATAAAAGAAATTTGATTTGTGATATTGAGGAAATAAATGTAGCTTTGCATCAAATTTTGGGGCATAATGCAAAAATGCATACTCAATACTTTTCAGCATTCTCCGAACACTAAACTAAGTCTCGCCATATTTTGTATATGTACGGCTGACATTGACAAGCGCTTCACTCTACGCAAATTCATTCACTCTACGGAAAATGTGTTGGATGTGAATGTGAGAGTTGCGTGGTGTATTCGGAAGTCTTAAAATACAACTTGTCTTGAAATCCATTTGGTCTGAAGGGGCCATACATGCTGAAATGCGACCAGAGTGGAAACGCGGGTGAGCGGGGAGAAGGTTCTCTTGCTGTAGCAATTTCGGAACAACTTGAAGGCGAGAAGAGAAGTAGACACAGGAAGAGATAAGACGGACCGAAAGTGGATGGACTTGAGGGGAGTGAAGGGCCATAATGACCGGCTAAAAACGTTAGCTATCAGACTCACGCCAGCGCGTGATATTGTGACTCGGACTTTTTATCTGATTCCTCCCGTACTATCGCTCAACTACAACAGAGTAGGAGTCTTCTTTTTAGATAGCAGGTGTGAATTACAGACATAAGTCAGTAGCAGCTAACGTGTTAAGAGAAAATGGAAGGCAGAAGACTGGCGATGGTCCCACAGTAAATCCAGTTTTTCCATTTAGACCGCCTAACACTGGCAGGCAGGGAAAGGTGTAACCAGAAAATTTCGAAATACAGAATGAACAGCAGAATACAGAAGGCGAGTTGCTGAGAGATTGCACTTTTAAAGAATAAAAGTGGGAGGTTTTAAGAGGTGCTGTAATATTTTTGCCATTTTTGACTTAATCAATTTTAATTTTACGAATAATTTTTATTCTATAAATATTTACGAAAAATTAACATTCCTAAAGAACTATTTAAATTTTTTTAGAAAGTTTCAATACAATAAATATAGAAAACTCTTAAAGATAATTAATAGCATATTCTTCTTCATAAATATAGAAAGATATATTTGAGTGACTATAGAAATATATTATATGATTTTTCTGTATAGAGAACATCTCCATTATTCTTATTGATCCATGGCAATACGTAAACTATATAATGATATCGCATTTTTTATGGTAAGATATTTACTTAGAATGTAAATTGAATTCGAAATGCCTTTTGAAGCAAGTCTGCGGATTAACGTCGTCTACTTAGATTGAATTTTCAAATTTACATTTTTAAATCAGTTTTGATTTTTGAAGCTCTGAAAAACGATATAACTGCCAATCAAGCTAAATATGGAAGGAATCAGTAATATTTCTTTCCTTGTAGAAGATTTACCTTTTTCGCGGTATTAGTTATCAATTTTTGAAATGATGGAACATATCATGAATTCACACCTATGCTGCAGAAATCATATCTTAGTTTTGGAAGAATTTTTTGGCGATGAAGATTGCTTTACTATATGTAGGTTATATGGAGATAGACTTTAAAAAATTTACAAAATTATGACTTAAACCCTCAATATTTCGAAACGACAGCATTCTTTATAAAATCATGTTTGGAAGACCATTCTGGCAATGATTGTTTTTGCTTGTTGAGCAATACTAATGTAATCTCTAGGGAATATTTTTCAATTATAAATATAATTATTATATCAGCGAATAAAAATCGCTTTCTTTAAAGGGACTTGTGCAAATTTACTTGGCGTTTTATTAAAGCAGGTTCTTTGTTCTGGAAAGTAATTTTAAATTCTAAACAATCCAAATAAGAAAAAAATCAATCAAATATCTGTAGTCTTCTTGAAACTTATTTGTTTGATATATTTCACTGAATTACCAACATTTTTAACAAGCTTCTTATGGAAAGAGTCTCGTAGTTTTAGATCATGATCAAGAGCTGCCGATATTGATTGATACACCAAATGAATTTATTTTTTCAAAATTTGACACTGAACTACGTTTCACAACAGTCAATATAAAACCTGGTAAGTACTGATCCCCAGTAGGAATACACTTGGAAGTAAAATAGATGGAAAATTTAACGATCTAAATGACTGATATTAGCCATCTAATTTCATGTACAGAATTGTATTAAATGTTGGTCCAAATCCTTCAAACAATTAATTCTTTGTATATTTGTGATTTCGTGAATGCGATGGCTGTAACATGCTTCGTAAAGGAAATTTGATATTTGGTATTGATAACAAATGTATAATTCGGAGTAAAATTTTGCATCGAAGCGGCCTAAGTAAAAATTTTCTAAATACAGGATCGACTCTTTTTATGAGCCGCAAAGCGTAATCCAATTTCCCCATATTGTGTTGATATAAGACACGACATTCACGACTGTTCAAGTCCTCACAAATTCAACACCTTATTGCCATCACCGTTCGTCAATGGATATTCACGCCTGCCTAGCCTAAGTTGAAGGGTGTCAGTCTATTATAGGATGGTCGAGAAAAGAACCGAAAAAGAACTGGCAGGCAGGCTACAGAGCAAGAGCAGCAAAACTGAAAGAGCCCTGGCTGCCTAGAAACTACTCCCGCCGACAAAACATACCCCAGTCCTTGCTGGGGTTTGGTGGTTTTACTCTTAAATGCAAAATTGCAGTTAATGCTAAGGTACTGATTTCGAATAAAGTGGAGACATTTCAGAATAAAATGATTCAGAAGTTTTTATTAAATTTTTACCACTATTTTAGTTTCAAAATTTTCTATTTAAATTTTTAAACTTTTGATTTATACAACCTCTTCATTCTTTCCGTGAGGCTTCTGTATTTAGATTGGATTTTTAAATCCGGGCTGGTGAAAACAAAGTAATTCTGACAGTTACTATGGGTTAAGTGGAAAAATCTTAGAGTTACAAATGCAAATCTAAAATATTTTGATTTTATTCTTATTATTAATTTCCGATATAACAATAGCAGTAATTGCAAAATACAAATATGTGACATTTCACAGAAACTTGATTTTTTAATATGTCACTTAAAATACAGTTGGTTGTAGCGGCTTGTCGATCAGACCTGCAGTTGTCCCCCCCCCCCTTAAATTATATTAAAATGTTGTAATTTCGTTTTTTTCTTATTTTCATTTTAACTGACACGTTTTAATGACCTTTGATTATTTTGCTTTAATTTGTAAGCCTATTAATTTTTTTCCATGACGAAACACTCTTTTTGAAAATTTTATTGTTTACTCATTGCTCATAATTTCATTTAATTCACTAGCCTATCTTTGTTAGTTTTTGTCGTACATTTTGAAACGAAAATGTTTGAAAACCAAATTTTTCAAGGCTTCAACACAGTGTATTACATACCCTAATTTTGATAGATTTGAAAATGCAGTAACTCACAGATTGGCACATTATTTTAAAATGAATGAGAAGACGTGGACGGAGTGTGGAACGATTATTCCAAACGGAACGGTTTTGTATTTGACTGTCAATTCATCAGTGAAGATTAATTGAATGTTACTGTGGATCATAGCTACTACATCTTAGTTTCAACGAGGTAACTATGAAAACTGTGTTTTAAATTGCAGTTTTGTTTCAAGAAAAATGTTTTCTGATTAAAATTTTGAATAAAGATTTAAAAAAAATAAAGACTTTAAACTTTTGGAAATGAAAATTGTTTTAGTAATCTATGTTTCTTTATAGCTCACATCCAACTAATTCAGAGAAAGCAAAGTTGATCTGAAGTGCAGAAAAAATTGTTTTTGTTGCTGAGTCCCTTAAAGTAAAGGAGGAATAGGAGACATAATTATTTAAAATAAACATTCAATATAGAAAAGATAAATTTTGGGCCAAAACATAATTACATCTATCTCTATTAGGATAATATTCCTGATTATCATTAATCAAAGACCTTTTTCTAATCAATCATGTAATTAGACAAATCCTGAAGTGCGTTGAAGCGATTTCGGGCTTATAGACGAACTAACCTGATGAAGGGCAGGAAAGAGGAAGCAAATTCCGTCCTATTATAACAAATATACAGGGCAGGGTTATGTCAGGTAGGGAGGGCCCTTACGCAGTATAAGTTTTGGATAACACTAATTTCCATGCCCCATATTCCAAAACCACTCATTTTAGATTGTTTTTAATTTAACGTCTATGTAACAAATATTATTACTAAAGGTCGAGGGTGAACTTTAAGAGTTTTTATTTAATTACCTAACCAAAATGTCTTGTGATTTTAATTTTAACCTTCCAGCGGGCGCGCTATAATTTTTTACACGAGCAGGTGTATGCCGTACGTTTTACGATAAAAAAAGTTTCTTCCTTTTTACTGTGGCAATTGTAAGTTATTTCATAATAGTGATAAGAGACACGTAAGAAAATCAGAACCTATTCATCAAGAGAGAAAATTAATTAAATATTATTTGCAAATACAGAAATGAGAGAAAGTAATGTTATTTAATAATATTATTTCATGAAAAAGGTATTGAGCAATATATAATAAAATATAATACGAACTAAGATTCAACAACAAAGACTTTCTTTTTAGTTTCTAATCATGCGCACATGTTTGCAAATATCGATGAAAAATCAGTTTCAAGATTTGTTAAGCTAGGAAGGCTTATCAACATAGGTACAATTTGCACGGCAGTTGAATTTCGGTCCTTATTCTTGGGGCAATAACGAACCAATCCTCGAAACACGAAATAATTTCGAGATTCCCTGTTGTTCTCCGTTTGATGTTTCAGAAGGCAGATCCTTTCTTGTTATCCAAAGAAGCATTGATGAAACTCCACCTGTTTCAAATTGTTCTGTGATCCTAGAAAATTGTCAAAGGCTCTAAATATGTCGTCGTAGGTCAGAGTGTCTATATGTTCAAAACAATATGTCAAATTTTAGAACTCTACTGAAATAAATAGCGATTTACTTGTCAACATGTTGAAGAATAATATGAAATGTTTTACTGAAGTGTAAATCAAATGTTCATCCAAAGTCGGAAAGTCATGGCTTTCTACATGTCGTAACGTGCTTCCGCACAAATTTTACCACAAAGCAGGTGTCTATCGATAACTGCGATTCTCCCGAAACAAATTTGCATGTTTTCCACATTGATGGTGAACCGTATTCTTCAGACCGCAACCGCATCCTTCAGCGACATATTAACCTGATCAGCAGGCTTACAAAAGAATAAATCTTTTCAAATTGTAGAGACGGTAAATAGCATTCATTGACTTTGCTTATCATATTCCTCTCTTTCATTTTATGGTATCCACTCTGCAATTCTTCTATGAAATAGGGATTTCAACTTAGGTAGGATCTATTTTAGTATGAAGACAACCGTTGTTAGCAGGATAAGAAGATTAGATAAGATTTCTTTTCTGTTAGTTTTCAACTCGAATTCCAACGCATTCAAAAGTCACATGCATTATACAGAATTGTTCAAAGCTCTCTACATAGCAGACTGTTGGATCTAGTGCTACCACATTTGGCTCGTGTTTGTATCTTGATATGTAGATTCTCACTCAGCACAAACTTTTTAAAATGTTAAATGGATTTAAAGTTAATTTAAAAATAATTAAAATTTTAAGTTGTTTCCCCTCACTAATCCTGTCGCATATTATCAAACATAAATGAATTTTACACAACAATAAAATTCAAAAAATTAGCATTTCATCGACAATAAATTTTCCGCGCTGTTTTCCTCTAATATTAATAATTATTTTAATATATTTTTAAGTATATTTAAAAAATTGCTTTTCATTATTTTATGCGCGTTACGACGTGTTCACTTTATAGTAGATATAATTAATAGTTAAAAAGTTTAAGGACGAGGAATGAAGAGTAAAACATTATCTCGCTAGGATGTTTCGGATTAGATGTTTGATACCCTCTAAATTTCCTGGTTTTGAAAGCCAACTGCTAAAATGCCATTACTTGCTTTTGAAAAGTATAGAATTTGCTAAAACATCGCTTTCTGGTTTTGAAAAATATTATCTTATTACTTATTTTTTTTTCTTATTTTAAAACTTCTGGAGAGACTGAACTGTCGTTTACCAAGATTTTCTGAACTGCTGTTGAACAATTTAAAAATCAACAAGCTGCAAAATTAAAATAATCACTCATATAAGGATTTTACTTTCGTATTTTTTTAAGAAAAAACTTAAAAGTAAAATTATTTCAATAAGTTATATTCTTCAATAAGTATCTTTTATTTTTTATGTATATTCAAATGGAAAGTGAATTTTCTATTGCGTGCATTGAAGTTGACAGCCACGTCACTGAGCACTTGTTGCAATATGTGTGGCTAAACTAGTAGTTCTGTGATCTCAAGTCCGAAAGCAAAATTTAAGATCTGAACTTCATCGCAGTCTTTTCCCAAATGCGAATAATTTAGGCAAGTGTCTGCTTTTATCAGTTCACACAAAACTACAATTATATGTCTACTTTTATCAGTATTATCAAAATTACAATTAAATGGCAATTTCTATTATCGATACTTTTAGAGGCGCGATGAATGGAGTTCCTTGTAGTTAGAATCGTTGAAAAAGGCGGAGCATTAAATGAAACGAAACCTTTAAAACGTCCATCATCTTGAAAAGCAATTAAAAATAAAAAAATCCTTGGTCATAAGTCGCTTTTAACGACTTCAAAGATTTTTCATACCAGATTAGAAGAAAATCGAACTTGGCGTTTCGCTATGACTACTCAAGAGACAAAGTTAGGGATAAATTCTAAAATATTTTGATTTTTTTTTATGTTTTTCCAAGATATTTCCTTAAATTCTGGTTTTATTGAAAAAATTCAGCTACAAATTGAAACTAGAGTAAATTTACTACAGTTTAAGTGTAATGTCAACTATATAGCTTATAAAAGGGACTAAGATACAGGTTTTCAAGAAATCCCAAGTTTCTCAAAAAGTTGCGAAAATTGATCTTGTCAGTTTTTGTTAAATATGTACTAAATTATGATATTTAAAGAAAATTTCGCATTTAACAATTTTAATCCTTTAAAGGTCACAGGTCTGAAAGTTTAACTGCAGATCGCGTTGCGTCTGGCATACCAATCATATATATTTTTGTTTTGTTTTAATAATATCGTTCATTTCTTTATTTCCTTTCGTTTAACTGTAATTTAATTGCATTCTTATGCCATTTTTATTCGGTAGGAGAACGTGTAGTAATAAAATGCTCAAAGGAACTGATTTTATTCGAAATACAGCATTACATACATATCTCTCAGAATTTATTTCAATCTCCTTCATAACATTTCAAGCGCCATCTAGTTATATAAGTGAGAATAACTAACAGAAAATCTTTATGAATAAACTATGTAATTTCACCTATTTTCTTACTGTGACGAATTGCATCGCATATAACTATGAGTAGGGTTGGAGGGGGATGGATCCCATAGAAAAACGTGTTATTTATCTACTCTCAACATCGAAATAAAATTCGCATATCGTTTGTTGGTCACGGGGAAAATTTAAAAGAAAGTAGGTCTTAAATAAAAGGCATTTAATTTCGAAATATCTGGATTAAAATTTTTAAAGCCCATACTATTGCACTCACTTCCAACTTAATTCTTATCCAATTGTTTTGGGTTAAATTTTTCACCAGCATAACATAGGGGCTATTTCCCAACAGATGCTTGTGGCAGATGGCCTCTATACCTATTTGAGACTGCTAGGAAAGAATGATGCAGTGTTTCCCTCATGTATCCGGTATTTGCTCTTCAGTTCTTTGAAGGATATCTAGTGCGTTTCTGTAAAAACCGAGAATTAAAGGTGCTCATTTCTTCATAAGTTCAGTGTGTATGTCATATCATCTGCTACCAACTGTATTTAAAGTGAAATATCAAAAAATAAAGTAAAAGCACAGTGTCAAATATTAGTACTTTTTCAATAACCGCTATTTTTATGACGGGCATTAATAATAATGATATAATTTTAGAAATTTTCCTTTCGCATATGTAAGTCTCAGCTTTTCATAATTCGCCCTTATAAAATATTAGAACTAATTGGTTTGTACCAGCCTGTATATAAAATTCAAGCTATATGAAAGAAAAACGTACCACAGCACAAAAAAGATGAACTCGGTAAAATTTCTAAAACTCTAAATAGAAAATTTTCTTACTAAAATAGTGGTAAATCCTTTTTAAAATGTAAGGATATTTTTTCTCAATCATTTTCATCTGAGATGTCTCAACTTTATTCAAAATAATTTGCACCAAGCATTCAAACCAATATGCTTATTCTGACTAGTAAATATCAAAACTTAAGAAAGAATATATGAGACATCTCAGTGTTCAGTTGGAAATCATCTAACTCTTTAAGCTCACTCTTTAATAAGACGTGAGAACCACTTGGATATATTCATCCTGCTTCTCTGTGATATTTGAAAAACATATTATGCATGTCATCGTACTTACCAACACATGATGCATTTTGGAACAACATGCTGTACCTAGAAAGGGCTATTTCAAATCCTAGGGAGCGCTTTCATAAATTGTCATTTCGCTATGTATTTAGAGGAGCATGTATCTCCTTTTAACAACAGAAAGGCGACAAACTTCCTTGTAAATGTTTGCCAAAGGACAGTACAATATTTTACAAGCTTTTAAGATGTTGAAAAGAGATGAAATAAAAATAATAACTTAAGAAACAGAATGCATCACAGAATACATCCTTAGGGAGATCATCCTTGTTTTGGAAAAACTAAATAAATTATACCAAAATAAGACATTATCGGTTTATTAGGTATGGGTGTATTTCAATCTTAGAAAATTTTCTTTTGCATTTCTGTTTGTTTCTAAATTGAAAGGCAGTCGCGTAAAAGACAAGTAAATGTTATTGAATTTATTACTTTTACGAAAGCTAGAAAGTATATTTTGTGTTTACGATTAAAAGACTTCCATTAAAAATATCACAATTGGGAGCATGGAGGGTGTTCCAGTACCTTCTGTCGGTGGTGAGATCGCATAGCGACCCTGATCTTCTCTTGTCTCGCACATCTGTTCTCCCTGTATCAAATTCCGTGTACCTAAATCACTCATGTTTTTGAGACATTACAATTATCCTTAGACTTCCAAAAGTTGCCGATGTATTTCAACTGGGTAAGTTTTTCTAGATAGAGAAACCTTATCATATTTCCTACTTAAATTGCAGACCACATTTCTGTCAACGCTTCTATCTTACTTACTTCGAGACTTACACGCGCTGCCGCATAACTAGCTCTATTTACCGGCTGCGTTTTAACGCTTTAAGCACATGTGGTTGCAGGCTGTCTAGACAGAGAATTGAATTCACACGGGTAATGTGTGTACACGTCAGATCACTCGTTACCTTACTTTTCTATAAGAATCCGAGGAAAAGTTTCAAATAATGTTTCATTTAAATCCCTTGCCTTGCGGTTTAAGTTCGAACAGCGTGCGCCATAAACAACAACAAGGTCTGTCACACGACGAGCTATTTCATGTTTTGGCAGAACGTTCGAAGTCGTGCAATCATCCTTTAATATGTAAATGCATGCAGAAAATTATAATGATTTGTCTATGGTTCTTGAGAAATCAACTACCACGGATGGTTTGTGGAGACTTCAAAATGCTAACCTCTTTGTATGCTGTTGTTGGGTCAGCAGGCAGGTTGCACAAAATATCCCTTCTTCCTTTGCTTGAGGGACAATCGAGACAGAGACCTTCATTGCACCAAAACAGACCTGTCAGTTCGAGGTGCCTTAACATCCGGCCAAAAATATCATAAATACAACATTGGTTCCATCTGAAGAGTAATCTTTTACTACTAATTTTACACATAAAATTAGAGATTATGAAGCAGTTTATTAAATCACTGCCTAAAGATGGGGAATGCTTCAGATATCTGTGTTCCAAGTTCCCAAAGCTGTCAGAAGTCAAGTTTTAGAGAAGTTTTAACTGGCCCCGATATATGAAAACTGCTGTCCGATTCCCTTTTTTCAGAAATAATGGAGGACAAAGAAGAAGAATCTTGGGATTCCATTAAGGATGTAGTGCAGAGGGTTTTGTGGAATACTAAAGACCCTCTTTTCAAAACCATTGTGCAACGCATGTTGACAGCGCATGAAGCTCAAGGATGCAAAATGAGTTTAAACATTCATCTCCTACACTCCCATATTGACTGTTTTCCAGAAACCTTAGGTGCCTATAATGAAGAGCAGGGTGAAAGATTTCACCAGGATATCCGTGATATCGAGAGACGATATTAAGGAAGAAGGGGCGTCAACATGCTAATTGATTACTGTTGGATGCTCAAGCGGGAAACAAAAGGTGGAAAACAAAAGGGCGTGTTCGAAGGAGCGTCAAAGAGCAGAAAAAAGGCTTCACAGACAAAAAAAGTAAACATGTAGTGTTGAATATATCATGAAAGAAATAGTTTTTTGTTTCTTTTTTCGAATTATAAGATAAATTATGCATGGTTAATTGTAATGAAATAATGATTTTTTTCTATTTAAATGTAAACTCTCCATGTTGTGCAAAGAAAACTGTACTTGATGGAGGGAAATGGAGGTCATTTTTGGATTCAGCACCATAAAAAATACTAAAAATGTCCCATGTAGCTGAAAAAAACTTGCAGACCTGTGTAATGATTAGTTATGGCATGTGAAAAAACACATTGCAATGCACTTGATATGAAATCGGCAAGAGAAAAAAATAGCAGCTCTTCAAATTGGGGAGGATAATAGACAAGCAACACAAAACATCTAGGATATATAAAAGGAAGAGATGAAAACAAAAATAAAAATTTACGGATACCTATATTAAAAATATACAGTGGAAGAACAAAAACGACTAATAATAATATAACAGGACTAAAACTAAAAAAGGAAAGCATGGAAATTTGAGCTAATAATAACATGGTGATGATAATGAAATGAAACGACAGCTAAATTTAATAAAAGAACTAAAAACTGACAATCTTCAAAAGAAAATTTTAAAAAACTAATATTGTTACTTATGCGCTTTTTTAATGAGTGAACAAATAAAAAAATAGTTTTTTTCAGATAGATGACGCACCATTACGGCGTTCTAAATTTGCCGCAGCGAGAGATTTCCATACGCAATGGCGGCCGAGCAGCAGGAGCCGATGCGTGTTTACTGGTTTCCTATGTTTAATTTTTTATGAAAATCTCGAAAATTTGTCAGTTTTCGAATTACAATTGAATTATCAAATTAAAGAGTGTAAAATTTCCTACAAATAAGTGCTTTTATTTTTCCTACTAGGTTTAATAGCATCTCGGACAATGACGCTCGAACATGGGAGATGTACAAAACTTTAAGATCACCTAGACCACCGCAACGGCGCGTTACCATTCTGAAAAAATCCTTTTTCAAATGCAATCTCATCTAAAAAATGTAGTTGCATCATTATTATTTTTTCATTAATTTTTGAAATGGATCTAATAATTTATGACCGACCTGTATATAAGATATAAGTGGGCAGTGGTGCATTCGATGTGATGCATTTCATAGTAGTTGTATCAGTGTGTCTTCAAATATTGTGATGAAAAGTATGTCAACAGAATCAATTATGTAATTATTGTTTTTTTACTCTTTTAGATAAATTATATTTAAGAAAAAAATTCTCTATGAAAATGGTACATTTTTATACTCATAACATATAATTCTGTAAAGTAATTTTATTCACACAATTCATTTTTAATATAATATTGAAATTTTATGTAAATTCTAAACACCATTTAAGAAAAAAATTCATTCGCATCTTTTTAATTTTAAACGAGCGTATGTATTAATACGGATTATGCTGTAAGATGGCTCATTGATTGGAACGCAGCCTAAATGTCAGTTTTATGATCATATTTGTCACCTTTCTAATTTTAATGTGTATTGGAAAACAGAGCTTTAGTAACAACACTGCATTTTTATAAAAAAAAAGTATTGATGCCAATTTACGAACATGGCAAATTTATATCGGAATTTTTTAATTAAATTTGGTCATTTCACCGGTCTGGTACACTTGGTGGTAAAATAGATAAATAATAAATGAAATTAGGAATAGCATTATGATTCTATTCTGTAAAAAGAATGGAAATTTTTAAGTAAATAATAATTGAAATTTTTACTGAGATTATAAGTAAAGGGTAATTCACAAAAGGAAAATAGTTAATATAAACTGCGTTTTTATATGCAATTCTGTAATTGCTCACAAAACTTCTCTTATCATAGAGGCAGTGGCGTACCTAATGACGCCTAAGGCAAGTATCGAAACTTCGCCTCCTTCCTCTTTTTTCTCCAGAAAAGCGTTCCTAAATTCACTATCGGAAACTTTATGCAGGGGAATGCAAAGATTAAAAGTGCCAATAAACTTAAAAAAATATGATATAAATTATTCTTGAGTTGATAGGATTTACATATTAAAAAGGTTTTAACAAAATTTCGTTAGATTGTCATAGATTATTTGGTGTATTCTAACTTTAATCCCTTAAATATTGTTGAAATAAGAAAACCAAATTTTTTTGTAAGAAACTTTTGATATATTAGAAAAATAGAAATTAAAGGTGCATTTTATTTATCTCGTATATTAAAAATATGTTAAAATGTGTACAAATCTGTTTGAAAAAACCTACAACAAACGAAATGAAAAAATTATATACATTGCTTTTTTCCAATAGACAGTATATAAAAACTCTAAACATTGAAGTGAATCTTTTGTTAACACAGATAAGATCACACAATAGCTATAGTGACAAATATATTTAATATTACTCGTAATATAATAAATCATATAATTTCATCCATGTCTCTTTACAAATAGTAAAGTTTAATAATGTTTTATCTAGCACCTTATGACAAAGTTAAAATTCATTGCATGAAATTAGGGATGCGCTATTGCAGGGAAGAAAATGCTAGTACAAACAAGAATCAAGATTATAATGTTATAAACATGTCTATGACATGTAAAATTTCGCTGCCATATTATTTTTGTAGACATCATTGATGTGCATAAAAAAAGATACTTTATTTTTGAAAAATTTTGAAGGCTTTAGAGTGTCCTAAATATCATAAATTAATTAACATTTCTAGATTTTAATGGAACAAAAGGTTTTATAATTACAATACTTGAGTACTAAAATGTTTGTACATGTACTAAACATAAGGATTACAAACAAAACATGATTGTCATATATACATAATTAAATATTTATCTTAGGTTGAGTATTGGTAATTTAATGATTTTATAGTCTAAACAAATTCTAATGTGATTGTTAACAGTAAAATTAATTGGTGACAAGACCGTAACTCAAAGAGGAAAAAATACTCATTGCGGCAGGAATTGAATTAATTTATTATTTAATTTCTCTTGTTAATTATTAAAGAAATAATTTTTATCAGCAGTTCCAAAACTTTATGTCGTCTTCTCTCTCTCTCTCTATTTCAATATATTTTGTTTGTTTGCGTTTGGAAGAATAACTGCATTTGGTTTTGCTAAATAAAATTTAATATAAACACTATCTCGTTTTTGTCACACAAATTACGCAAATATTCAGTACTAAAAAAATTCGAGGATAATAAACTTACGTCTTTTAAAGCTGCTTGTGTGTTGTTATACTACGCAAGAAGAATCAAGGTATATTTTCAGTACTTCACTATTTGTTTAACTGTGATTTGAGTTGGAATGACACTTTTGACAACCAATTATTACTAGCTTTCGAAGAAACTGATATCCAGTCAATATGAAAATGCATAATGTGCAGAGATAGGCATATACATATGTGAACCCTGCAGAGATAGGCATATACAGAGGGTGTTTTCGAATTTTTAGAAAGTTTTCGGGCCCATTTAATTAACATCTAAAATGCAATGACTATTTTTTAAATGTTCGATCTGAGAGCCTTATTTCTGTACTATAAGTCTACATTGTGGTTTCCATGATAGAAGGGCTTTTCGTAAAATTTCCATGGGTATTGATTCCCATTCCTCTTCAACTACTTTCCAGACTTCATCAATCGTGGTGAGTTTGCGCTAAGAAAGAGCTCTTGTCAACAGACTAAAGGCAAAATAGTCAATAGGTGAAACGTCAGGGGACATCGCAGGAATTTGTTGGAAAGATATATATGCAATAACTCTATCTGTTTTCATTTTTTCAAGGAATGTATGTACTCTTTGAAACATGACTTGAAGCTTTGTCTTGATGTAGTTTCATTCTTTTGAAGTCAATGGTATTTTTGAAATAGAATTTCTTCTGTAAATATAGGGTGTAAAATGTTCTTTTTATAGTACCGTGAGATAATTTTAACATTTTTCCACTCTTCTTATTTTTAATTTCCCATTGTAGGAGCACCCTGCGACAATCATAAACCTCATTCTGAAACTTTCTTTGCAATGACAGAACCAGGTTTGTATATTTTTCCCCTTAATTTTCGATAGTTAATAGATTTATTTTTGTTGACGTCATTTAGGTAAACTCATGATTCATCAAGGGTCAATATTTATCTCTATTTATCTCCAGTTAAATAGTATGCATACATGGTTCTACAAGCAGTTGTGGTTTGAGCCAGATGTCTCGGCAAAAGCTGGTGAATATTATGTTTTTAACTTTTTTTTGGAAATTTTGTTTTATTATTTTATTTATTGTTGTTGCCGGTGTATTTAGAGATTTTGTAATTGATCTCCGCGTCGGCGAATTTTCTCTTGTTACAAGATATTTCACTTCAGAAATACTTAAAACAGTAACTACATTTTCAGAAATTCGTTTCGAGTCTTCATTCCATGTAGAATTAGTTATTGACGGTTTTTCCTTTTCCAATTAATAATGTTGCATATTTTACACTTAGAAATTTTAATACCATGCATTTGTCAAGGTGTTTAATTATGGAACAGGAATATTTCTCTTCGGAAAGACTAAAAACATGTCCACCAATCCACAACTTGTTTAAATGCGACATTTTGAGAGAAGAATAATTTTAAAAGTAGCAGACTATATTTCTCATTTTAAATAATAAGTTGTTGCGACAATTTTTAATCCAAAACATTTACTGTTTAAAATTGTTTATCGAAATCTTTCAGAAAATTTATAAATACCCTCTGTCCTTCCTGTTAGAAACATAGCTTAAATGACGTAAAGAATTAAATTTATGCTTCTTGATTGCATAAATATATTGCTGAAAAAAGCACGGAATCTTAATTTTAATACAGTCCCCCGGTCCTAATTGACATATTAAATAAAATATTTTTTAGACACTAACGTATAAAACAAAAAAAGGTTTACTCTTTAACGACTAAAACTTGACTGATTTATTAATATTTCAATATCACTGATATGATTTTGCATCACTTCAATAGCCGCAAAGAGGATGTTCCTCCAATCAACTGGCAGCGCTTGCTCGATGCGACAGCTGAATGGTTTTAAAATTATGAAATTCAAATCTCTATTAGGTCGTTTAATTTTAGTCTCTGAAGAGTGGAAGTATTTTTATATAAATGTAAGAGTATCAAAAATTGATTGCTAAACATTATTAATAAGTTCGGGCGGCTGTATAAAAGATTTAACTTCATATTTTTTCAGAAATGCAATTATTGAATGAAACAACATAAAATATAGTTTTTTATGTCATTTAAGGAATCCAATTAGGTTGAAAAAGCAATTTTCGTAGAACTTTTAATGATCTAAAAAATCTATGAAAATTTTATATATTCTAAAAATAAGACGCAACTTTTAAGATTCTAAAACAGTCTTTGTTTTCATTCTTACTCCTTAAATATTGTATTCCTTCATATTTATTGGAACTAATGTTTTATTATATTTTATAAGTGCGTTTTCTGATAAATCAATATTTGACTAAAACTGGTTCTCGAAAAACGTGATATCTCCAAACCAATTCATTAAAATTTGGTACACATATTTCAAAAGACTTTGAGGGTGCAGATTTTATGATAGCCTTATTAATACATGTTTTACAGTCAGTTTAGGTTCGAAGCATGGGATAATTTTTGCAAAAATTCAATGACTCCAAATTTGAATGTTTATGAAATATTTATTTATAAAAATTAATTTTATCTTGTGGTCTACTACGTTCTGGATAGTTTGGGAAGTAGTACACATTCGAAATTAAAATGAAATATGTCCGATATTTGTTCATTTATAGTGTTTTATTGAACATTGAAATTTTTATGACAGTTCTAGAAAAAAATTATTATTTTCAAACACTACTGATGATATATGAATTTTTATATCTAAGTCGGACTATTTAAACCTAATTTCTTTATTTAACTCTGTAAGTGTTTTTTGTGCATGCTTTTTTTCAATTTTTCTCGGACCCTAGTCGGGTGCCTTAAAGAGTATTTTGCCAAATAGAAGTATCTGCCAATCTATGACGGCTTAGAAATTAGCTATTGGGCCACGTGTAGAGTGGACAACCTGTAGATTGCAGCTAAGGACAAGAAGTAAAAAAACAACGATGTGTATAGCATTTTCATAAAATTCAACGTAACGTATACAGGATAGTTAATTGTTTCAGATAGCACTCACTCGCCACCGGATATTCCCTGTGATTGAATTGTCAACAGGTCGATTGATGGAAGAACATGGTGTGGTCTACAATGTTGAATTTTTTAGGGACGATTTCTCGTCAAATCTGGTAATCATGACTATTGTTCTGAACCACCTGTTTGGCGAGTTTTAGAATCGCTGGCGTGATGTCGACGCGCTTGGCGAGATACCGCAACATGTTCTGAAGTCATACCTCAATTTTTCCGTCCAGAAACCGTAGTCTGACGAAGCTTCGACTGGAAAAGCTGAAGCACGTGTACCGCCTAAAGCATCGGTCTCATATATGTATGTTATTTCGAGTAGTGAAAAATAGCACTGCGTCAATGAAAAAGCCGAACCACGGACAACTGCTCGGAATACATGTATACTAATCGTTAATTGAATTATTAGGCACTGCAGGTTTATAATAAATGTACAATTTCCGTCTTTTATCTGAAGTTGCCCTAATGCAGCCTGGCAGCGGGTTCTTGTATTAAATTTGTTATGCCATGACTAAAACTCCACCAATCAGCATGAAATGTTTAACCCGCACCCTGTTTTAAAATCCTATTATTTATTTATGGTTCCTTAAAATGGCTAAGGATTTTTTTACCCTCCCTATGTTTAGTTTTGTAAAAAAATTGAGTATTTAAATAGTTTTACAGACGAGAATCAATAAGTATGAGTCCAAGTGAGACATTATTTATGCATAGTTAGAAATGTTGGTTTAAAAATATATAAAAAAATTACCACTTTTAAAATTGAGGAAATTTTTATACAATACTTCGATTTCAATATATGTCACGAAATTTTTACCACTTTTAATATTGCAGAATTTTTTATATAAAATTTCAAAACTTTATCTTTCGCAAATTAATCTTCTGTTTCATTGTTTCTTTAATATAAATCCTAGATTAATTATATCTGGGCTGGTAGATGAAAATTAGTGTTAAAAGTCTTTAGGTACGGATGTGATTTGAATATGTGACTTTTACATTACGAGAATTTAAAAGATCTAGGTTTGTATTATTAGTAGTATCAGATACAGCAGATGGATAAGAAGAACAATGGAAATGCAAAGTACTGTTTATTCTGTTCCCTGTCGTCCTCTAAACTCACTGAAGAAAGCAAGTTTCTGGAGTTCAATCAGCACAGTACTACAGCATTAATATTAGAAATTAAGCCCCCTTCATAGCCCAGTGGTTGGGTCGTAAAAAAAGGTCGAATTCGGAATTAATTAGGGGAAAGCTGGAAATTGTTTTAATCCCTTCAGTTTAGGTCTGGAATGAACATATTAAGTTTTCCCCCTCCGGCGAGGTGAGCGTTAGCCGCTGCTTGCAGATTTGTAGTCAGAAAATGGGACTTTTTTCAATTATCGAGCAATATCTCAAAAACATGACATGCAATCAAAAACATAGTAATACAAAAGTTGTAGAGCTTAAAATTCTGAATAAAATGAGTACCAACACTTATCATATTCAATCAAAATTAAGCTCACAACTGAGCTTCAAAGTACTGCCTAAATCGCTAATCAAGCGCTTGAAGTGAGAACGGACCAATTTATAGGTTCACCCTACCTCCAATTATTATATATACATTTTAAATTTGATCATGATGCTTTTATAATTATTTCAAGGCTTTATTTAGTATATTTTGAAGGAAAACCACTGCTATTATGATTTAACAAAGGAAAATATCACACGAAAGCTTCAGCAATGACTAAGAGCGTAATGAAAAACAACGACTTTCAGTTTAATACTTATTATTTAATTACGCATAATTGAAGTGATATTAAATAGATAAAAAGGTTTTAGATATATTTCAATTTTTTAGATGTTTAAGGTTAGTCATAATCATTAATGTCGGTTTGCTTACTGTCATTTTCCTCCACTTGCAACTTTTGATATTCTTCTTCCAAGTCAATTTCTAAAATTATGTCCTCCATCCTGATATCGATTTCAGCCTCTTGGTTAGCTAAGTTTGTAATGATGCTATCTTCTAGAGAATTGGTACACGCTTGTTGGGATAGCAAATCGTAGAACATTTAATGTCAGATTTCCTACAGGTGCAAGTACACCCTTTTGCTGACTTGTAATGATATCATAGAGAGAAAGGCTGGAGAAGCTGGTTCCGTGTGGGTGGTGACTGAGAACAATCCATGTTTGGTTTCTTTCCAACACCAATCTAAGGGCATTTTGGCAAATCACTCCAATGTTGAACCTGTAGGTATGCACGAAGAGAGTGTTCACTTGCAGCTGCTGTAGTGGGAGGGAGAAGTACTAAAATGAAATTATTTTTTACTTGTGATTTTTGAAAAAGTTTAAATATCAGAGAATCCCTTGTTTCTTCACTTTTCTTTCTCCCATACAGGGCTATCAAAACTTTCTGTCCTACTTCATCTATGTCATCCGGGCATGCATTTTCATTACGGAAAATGTTCACAACTTGTTGCAGTTCAAAACATTGATAAATTTCTTCTTCACCTGCCTGAAAAGAGCAGATATGGTATCACAACCACTGAACGCATGAAGAAACAAAATATTGTCCCTTATTTGTGAAGCAATATTCAGGGTTGCTGCACGATATAAAGCATCTTCTGCTTTACCTCTTCCAGGCCTTAAGAAGAAAATGTTTGCGTAATTAGTAGATGCTGCTATTATAACCAAGAGGTCGATATCTTCACCAACAACCATAACACATTGTGACCTTTTCTCTATTTACAAAACACTTTTGATTATTAGTTAATCAGCATATTCCTCAGCTTGCTTCACAACAAAACCTTCATTTTGAAACTTAACACATAACATATTTATAAGCCTTTGCTTGTTCTTTTAATTTGAACAAAAAATTCTCTTGGGACATAGTGGCTGACATCGGTTCATCAAACATAACATAACCAGATATGTGTTTCTTTGTTCGTCTAATACGTTCTACCGATTTTGTACTTTTCACTGCATCTTCAGGGTAATCATCAAAAACTATTGCGGCCCCTGCATTGAAGTGCTTTTTGGCGTAATCAACATATTTCTTCAGGATGAAGGGAAATTATTCCTTTGTCTGCCACAACACACGATGTAACAGAAATCCACCATTAACCACATAACATGCTGAAGTGAAATGCACATCAGTCTCAGTAGAAAATGAATCATAAAATACTGACTTGCGGGTTTTGCGCAGTCATCCTTCATCAAAGAGTGACAATGGGAAATGGGCCATCTCAAATTCAAAATAACTGCAACAGACATTTTAGGAGAAATATTATTCTGAATATTGTGTCTGGATTCACAGGAATTAATTCATTATGAACTTTCATCTTGGAAATGAAACCACGAACAGGTATTACTCAGTTTTTCCGTTTAAATGTAACAACGGCAAAATTATTTTACCAACAGTTTTTGACAAACAATATACTTCGATTTCATAAGCTTTGTGTCAATTTATACTTCCATCTGCCGCAAAACCACTTGCTATAGATGTGAAGTGTTCACAAAAAAAATCCTTTCATTGATTTCCGAAGGATCCTGATGTTCGGAAACTTTGGATTTATAGATTCAAAAGAAATATCTGTTTTATCTCTCTCTTAAGATCTTAAAGATGTCTTAAACATTCCATATTTCGATTCCTTTCTGTGTGACTCTTTAACAACGTTTTTACAAAATGTCAGGATTAGAAAAAGTTTTTCTGTTGCAAAAAGAGTTCTGAAAAAATGATATTTATTCCGTTACGCATCATTGGGACTAAGCAGTGTGCTCTCAAAGCGACGTCATCTACGCATCCTCTCTCTGTGCTTGTATTTTAACTATCGATGGATGATGAACACGTGTTTCCCATATGCCCAAATGGGTAAATATTCACTAATCAGCAACAAGAATATCAAAGTCTCTTGTACAATGCAACTTGCTTACTTAAAAAAGAACTGGAAACTTGTATTCCTTCAGAGTCTTTCTTTAAAGTTGATTGCATATTACTCTTCTCTGTTCGTGGCAATTTCGCTTATGGTACTTTTTTTATTGAAATCTTTTTTTGTATTTCAAGCGCAGTTTATAATTTTTGAAGATTTCTTTTGCAAAATAACCGGTAATGTATTTAAAATGCCGTGCAATATCTGAATGCAGAAGAATCTTTGAGTTATTTTGAAGAACTTCCCTCGGATGAGAAACCCGTTTCTTCTAATTAATAAGCACACTCTCAACCATTGCTGAAGCTCTCGTGCGAAGTTTTCCTTTGTTAAATCATAATAACAGCGGTTTTTCCTTCGAAATATACTAAATAAAGCCTTGAAATAATTATAAAATCATCATGATCAAATTTAAAATGTATATATAATAATTGGAGGTGGGGTGAACCTATAAATTGGTCCGTTCTCACTTCAAGCTCTTGATGAGCGATTTAGACAGTACTTTGAAGCGCAGTTGTGAGCTTAATTTTGATTGAATATAATAAGTGTTGGTACTCATTTTATTCAGAATTTTAAGCTCTACAACTTTTGTATTACTATGTTTTTGATAGAATGACATGTTTTTGAGATATTGCTCGATTATTGAAAAAAGTCCCATTTTCTGACTACAAATCTGCACGCAGCGGCTAACGCTCACCTCGCCGGAGGGGGAAAACTTAGTATGTTCATTACAGACCTAAACTGAACTGATTAAAACAATTTCCAGCTTTCCCCTAATTAATTCCGAATTCAACTACCCAACCACTGGGCTATCAAGGCTATGAACTACATTAAATAAACTATTCCCTTTTCGCCAATTCTGCATGTTTATTAAAATGCATCATTTTTAAGACAAGTCAAGGTAGGTATTATTTTTGACTTGCTATAACTAAGGAGGAGGATATATAGAGAATTCACGCTCGCATGTGATAAACGATAGCAGCGCCCTTGTTTGAGGAAATTGGAATTAATACTCCGTTTCATCCATTTCCAACGAAAACCAATCTAATTATGCCATGTTGCATCTTTGGTATGGACAAATGGAAAGCTTATTGTTGTACATGCCGGATATTTTATTTCCATTTGATTTATTATATTTGTTAAGAATGGCATCTCCTCACCAACCAATCAGAGCCAGCCTAAACTGACGTCAGATGTTGTTATTCTGTTTCCAGTTTGCAGATGTACTTGTAACTTCTCAATGTAATGTAGTGTGTTGTGTTTGTCCGTAATTAAATGTCTTTTATGTGTCACATCCTTGACTATTCAGTATTTGTTGATCATTTCAGCCAAAACCAGACATCGGGTGGATGTCAGCCCTACATTTATATTTGAATTATTGTGTAGCAGAGAGTTACGCTACATAATTTTGGAGACCGAATTTTTTTTCAGTTGATATTTTGAACCTGAAAGAAAATGGATGTGACACAGTTGAAAACACAAAGAAAATTGCTTCGTAAGTCGTTTACGATTTGCGCGAAAAATATTAAGGAAGGGCTTATAAATGTGAATCAACTTTCGATTTAGAAAGCCGAAATTGAAGATAAATTTACGCGTTTAGAAAAATGTCAAACGGAGATTACAAATCACATTTTGAAATATAAAGACGCCCAAAGGGCGTATGAAGAAGACTTTTTGTCGGCCGAAAAGTACAGAGACAAATTCTCTGAACTGTGCGCGCAAATTCAGTGACAGTCTATGAAAGAGACAGAAACAAAAGAATTCTCTGAAAAGAGAAAATTCAAACTTCCAAAGATTGAACTTAAGAAATTTACCGGAGATACGAAGGAATATTCGTCCTTCTGGAGCCAGTATAGAAAAATTCATGAGGATACAAGTATTCTCAATGAGGATAAGATGCAGTATCTCTTGCAGGCTGTGGTGCCAAAAATGAAAGCGGCCCGGGTGGTGGAAAGCTTCCCGGCTATAGCGGAAGACTATCCAAAGGCCATTTCTCAGTTAAAAGAGAGATTTGGTCGTGATGATTTGCTAGTACAGATATACGTTAGAGACTTACTATCAATGATCATGAAGAACGAGGCTTCCGGTCGGACGAAAACCGATCCCCCGGCGTTGTATGACGAATTAGAGGCGAAAATACGAGCTCTGCTGAGCCTAGGACGTACATAAGAAAAGTACGGTGGTTTTTTAAATCCTTTAGCGGAATCTTGCCTGCCAGAAGAAATATTAGTGGCTTCGGAGTGAAGCAGAAATATGAAGGACGCGTCTCAAGTTGAGGACCGCTCTTTAGAAAAATTAATGAATTTTCTTAAACAAGAAGTGAAAGGTGAAGAGATGGTCGAACTTGCGCGAACTAGTTTTTTATCTCCTGCCAATCAAAAGAAAAAGGAAACCGTAAACAAATTGGATAATTATTGTGTGTTGTGTTTAATGTCTTTTAGGCGTCACATCCTTGCCTTTTTAGTATTTGTTGATCATTTCAGTCGAAACCAGACATCGGCTAGATGTCAGCCCTACATTTATATTTGAATTATTGTGTAGCAGAGAGTTACTCTACAATATTAGAAAATTATGAACCGCGCATTAGGAATAAATCGATTATTTCTGCTAAGTACCTATTATTAAAGATTTCTCGAGATAAGAATGGCATGTTTAAAATGTTTTTCAAAACATTTATCAAATGCGATTTAAATCAATTACAAATTTGTGATGATTCAAAATTTCATTTTGGGTTTTATATTTTAAAAACTGAAGTTTCGTTTTATTTCTGTGTGCTATAGCAGTAGCAATTTAAGATGGTTTTCAAATGGAATAATCTGACAAAATATGCGCTATTCTTTTAAGGTTTTTATTTACCTGAATTTTCATAGATTTATTTTAAAGTAATTTGAATTGATTATAAAAATTATTTTAAAGATATTAATATATCCTTCGCTATTTCAGTCAAAATTCATAATTTATTATTATAATTTTACTTATTTTGAACTGATATCACTTCTTAAGATGAACATTTTACAAAATTTTTAAGTCAGGGCACAATTAAAAGGAAAAAATTGTGAGCGAATTCACCATATTTTCGTAATTAACAAAACATTATTATAGTAGTAATAGTATCTTTTCTTGGGTATATGAATTGATTAAAACTAAATAAAGCGGAAGATATGATTAGTTATTGATAAAACATATTTAATCGTACCGAAAAGTTTTTAGTTCCTTGACATATCATTTACCATTTTTAAAAAGTTTTTCTTAGATATTTCTGAAGAATGAATCGATTTCAGTAACAATTTACTTTTTGGATGTTTTGATAGAATTTCAAGCAATAAAGTTTGAAATTATTTTCGGTATTTATCATATACTTTAATGTTTCAACATGTAATTTAGTTTTATCACTGGTCCGTTCTGTTGGACATTAAACTAAAAACGCGTTCGGTAGTTCAATTAGATCCTGGCAAACACTAATAATATTCTTCCAATTTATCAATACTATTATAGGAAACATATTCATTGGTAGCTGTAAATATTTTATTCCTTATATGAGATAATGGAACAGACTGTGGTCTGCAATGGACAATTTTTTTTCCCGTAACGTCTCGCGGAGTAAAGAATGTATCCTCAAATTGTTCACACACACACA